>RYFJ01002176.1:0-30173 GCA_003991445.1 Oryza meyeriana var. granulata
CCGAGTAAACCCTCTTCTCCAGTCCTGCTTCCATCTCAACCGGCACGAGCTCACGAATATTCATACAAAAAATTGAATAGTGCTGCACCGAATAGGCGCCCCTATTAGGTGTAGCCCCGAACGTTTGTGCTTAAGTGTGAAACATTAAAAATAATAAGTCAAAGATCTTTGAATCTTTAAGTCCTTTCTCGGAAATGAGCTATATATTTCCTTCAAAAATTAAAGACTCATAAGCCTTCATGTCAGCTGAAAATATTTTTGCTCAAGGCAATTTGGCTAAGCATGTACGCTGAATACCACTCATGGACTTTTTGACCCAATATGTGGTAAGAGTGTACTTGAGAGATAACTACCTGCAATCCCATTAATGGAGACTAGCTATTGATCCTTTATAAGGCTATATCCTCAATACCTATTAATATTCAGATAATCCTTGAACACATGTGTCCCGCAATTAGGCCTTAAACAGAGTATATTCTGATTATTTTAATCCCGGTTTCTCATAAAATAGCATGCCATCCTGTGAAATTTTAACATAGATAGCCTGTTTGGTCCCCATAGGAATGCCTATTTAGGAACTCAAAATATATTTTACAAGCCATTACTGAGAGCAGGCCTGCCCCAAGCCAAACCACCAGTCGACAGGCCTAATAAATCTCCGGGGAAGAGGAAGATTCCTTTGTCTTCCCCAAATCACAAATCCTTTTGGCTTCCAGAAATCGCGCCCAAAATTTTCGCCGCTCTCCTCTCTGCCTAGGTTCCGGTTGCTCATGCTCCCCATTGCTTCATGCTCCCCTCCACAGATCCACAATGCTCTCCATTCCAACTTCTACTTCTCACATCTCCAGAAGCTTTTCCCCCACTTCTTGTGTTCCAAACACCGAGGCTCCGTAATGTCCCCCACATCCCATCCGGGACATGGCCGACATCGACCAGTTGCTTCACAAAGCTCTCCTATCTAGAGAAGAAGAAGTGCCTCTAGCCAAAGGAGCTCATCAATTAGCGTCCGGCCATCGGTGAGACAATCCCTTCCCTGGATTCCCACGAGATTGTGGTATTTGTTTCTTTTTTCAACAAGGGTTTTGATCTTCCTTCTTTGGATTTCCTCTGTGGCCTCCTTGATTATTATCAAATCGAGCTCATTCATCTCAATCCTAACTCTATCCTCCAGATTTCTATCTTTGTAACCCTCTGTGAAGCTTTTCTTAGTGTCGATTTTCATTTCAATCTCTTCTGCTTTCTCTTCCATGTTAAGCCCTAGCCATCAAAATCAGAACCTCAAGTCATAGGGGGAGTGGGGCTTTAGCTCCGTAACGAGATGAAGAAAGCCTATCTCCATATCTCCTTGAATACTTCACTGAAAGGGTGGTATCAGGAGTGGTTTTACTGTTCAAACCCAGAGACCTCCTTGCCGCCCTTCACCGGTCCTCCTAAGGTCCTGGACAGCTGGACGACCCTTCCCTTAGAGGCCAACATGGTTCAAGTGCTGCTGCTACTGGAGAAGATCGACGCCCTGAAGGACAAGGGATTGACAGGGCCCTAGGTCGCATGGACTTTCCAGAATCACACACCACAAGCCCCTGAAGGCCAGGATTCATCCTGGTTATGAGTACCAGGGAAAGAAAGACCCAACTCGAAAGTTTGCCGATTTTGTCGACAAGGACGTCGTCACCGACACCTTGCTCGACTACTTCGTTAGCGGTGTAGTTGAGACTTTGACGCTAAGAGGGCTCCCAAGCCCTACTGCCTAAGCAGGCCTCAGCCAATGGTAAAACCTTGTCTTCTTGCTGTCTTGATGTTTGTCTATGATGGTGAATATGAGCTCCGTCCGATTGAGTTTGCCTTTGTGCATAATGCTTGTAGGAATTTGCTGACTTCACGTCGAACCCTCCTAGCCAGTCGGCTTGGGAGTCAAGGAAATGGCCGGCCAACCCATCAGCTGTCCAACCCAACCCCAAGAGGGCTAGGAAAAAACCTATGGTGGACCAGGCTAAGAAGAAGGATATGCCGAGTAAGGCATCAGGCGGTCCCACGATCAAGGACCCTAGCAGCATAGCCCAGCACCAATCAGCACCAGGACCACACCGCCGACTACTCCACTAGTCCAGTTGGCCGCACCTAGTGCGGAGCTGACTGGTCATAGCTCTACACTAGCTGCTGCCGCGCCTCCTAGCCCAGCACCAGGCAGCACACCCCCTCCGAGTAAGCCTTCGGGCCCATCTCCAACCACCTCCACTCCTGGCACACAGGGGTGGAGGTTTAAGACTTCCAAGAGGAATGAAATCTTCAATCTTCAGAAAATCTTGAGATGTGTTGCAATGTCTTGATTGTAGCATGTTCATGCAGGAAGCCATGTGACGCTAATCCGAAGGGGATAGCGCCACCAACCCCATCGCCGTCCCTGTCCCGACTGAGGCCGAGCCAGTAGAGCCTCAGCCCGAGCCGAGTGTCGCTCCAGCCCCCGAGGTCGAGATGGCACACTTGGCTGGGCCACAAACCTCTCCCAGTCGGGACGCCACAAGTGCAGCCAAAGTCCCAGTCACCAAGCTGACTGAAGAGCCAACACTCCTTGAGGGCCCTAGACCCAGAATCCCCTCTCCTACAATGTCCTTGTCGTCAGAAGAAAATGACCTCCCCAGGCTTGAAGCCCCTCCACCTAACTTCCCCCAGATATTCTATTGTGTCAATTTGGACGGAAGCGATGATGCCTTTGAATTGAACTAGGAGGCTGCCAAGAAAGAACAGATCGAGCTGATGGAGGCCACCATTAAGGCTTCAAGGTAGGTCCAGGTATGCGACTCGGCTGTCTATGATCTCAACTTCATGTTGATTGTTGATCTTGTAGCTGTTCAGCGATGACTCGCCTTGTTTGATAACTGTCTTGTTCTTGCAAAAAATTGTCGAGCGATCTAAGAAGATGAGTCAGGTACTCACCTGACTTGCTCCCCAGATCTCTCAATTTACCCAGCTCTAGGCAGCAAAGGACGAGCTGGAGCGGACCAGTAAGGAGAGGGAGGCCTGGCTGAAGGACTCAGTCAACAAGCTGCGGGACGAGCAGTGGGAGAAAATAGGGACCATCAGAGGTATGTCTCCCTTCTACCCGAGTAACCCCAAGCGTCCTCTCTATGTTTCTAACCTTCAATCTTGATTGGCTGTAGCTCATGAGACAAATTTGCACAACCAGTCCCTAGAGATTGAACGCCTAAAGAAGGAGCTCGAAAAGGTGAAATCCAAGGTTGACACTGAGTTTGCGAGTAAGTTGCATATCTGCTCCTGAACTTTGTCCGACTAGATGTCCAAATTTGCTTATGTCTCTCTTCTAAATGAGCAGCCTTCAAGACCAATGCACAGACACAGTTCAGCTTGTTTGCCGAAGAGATAAAAGTAATAGAGAACTCGCGGAGCGCCATAGTGGACTTGGTGAAGTCTCTATTAGATATTATGATGAGGACATCACTAGCTCGGATATGATCATAGCTATCTTATGTACTCATCAACTAAAGGTGCATGCTTCCTACATAAGATTTACGTGTTATATATTTGAACAGGCATTACTGCACCATGAGTTTTGTATGTTCTTGTTTACAGAGATACTTGCTTGGGTGAAGGGAAAGAGGCCGAGCGCAAGGAACACATGGATGATCAAAGAAGTTGATTGGGGACCAAACCAAGACCTTATCCAAGTCTACTCCTACATCACCACATCACTTTTGGTCCATAGAAGGCAAGAGATGAAGTTCTGCACGTTTTGGATTCGGATTCGGGCCTCCTGACAGCATCAACTTGAAAGGAACTTAGCCGCTGATCCAGAAGGACTTTCGGGGCCCATGAGTACTTGTTGGAAAGCTTATGGAGTCTACTTTCAGATGGTTTTGGTCCCACATCAAAATTCCTTCTGAGCTGTCTGGAATCATGGAAACAAGACACGTACCTCTTCCAGTCCGAGTCTGTTTTGGGCCTTGAGTCTTGTAATTGTGTCGTGGGCTAAGCCCAAGGGGTGTGCGCTCTAGGGTTAACCCTAGGACATCCCAACTCATATATATTCAATAGCCGTCGTCGTTTAGGGTTGGGTTTTATTTACATGAAAGTTTAGCCATTGCTACTTTTTCGGGTAAAGCCGTGATCGGTTAGATCGCCGTTTTCCTGTTACGGAACCCCACCTTATTGTTTGTATTCAATTCTTATTTGCAATATCAGATTGCTTTTATCTTGTTCTTGCTCGTTTCTTCCATTTGCTTCCAGGAATAAGGTTGATCTGCACCGGCAAGATCAACAACCCTTGGAGAGGTGTATCGATCGCTAAGGCGCAACAACACAACGTCTCGTACGGTTGTAGTCGGGTCATCAACGTTTCTCCCAAATCGTAGTTACCTTCAACTCACCGAAAGATCGGGCCACCCCTGCTCCTATCAAGTGGTATCAGAGCTTTCGTTGCTCGGTGAGTATTCATCTACCCATAACCAGAAAAAGTCCAACAAAAAAAGTTGCATCATTACCTAGACATCTTTGAGCCACTACATTGTTCTTTGTGGATTTTGCTTTATTGAGTTTTCAGTTGCATTGTCGTATCGAGTTGCTGGTTTTAGCGTCTAGTCCTTTAGAGTTTCGAGTTCTTCTCACGTTTAGTACCACCTTCGTCACCGCTGTCGTCACTATCTTTGTTGTCACCGGGACCTTCGAAAACGAAATCGTGTCGCCGCCAAAGTTTCGTTTTTGTAGTTTTCAGAAGTTTCTATCGGTTGGTTTTGGAGTTGTCAAGTTGGTAGGGCTTTTGCCATTGGCTGTTTGCACGTGAGGAATATTTGCACGCGAGTAAGAAGAAGGTAGATCGGTTCAGTTTCTGTTTGGATTGGTTTCTATTTTTGAGGCAAAGTTGGAATAGAAAGATCCAAAGAACAAGGAAGCCTCGATCTATTTTCTGATTTATGTGACGACTTCCTTTCCTCCTCCACGTCCACATTTTCCTTGCCTTCTCTCCCACGTTGTCCATAGTGTTAAACACTTTGATTAAAAATTTTCGGTATCGAAATTGAATTCCGTTTGCAAAAACAGAACCGGCATAATCTCAGCATTCCATTTTTTATATAGTTCCAATTTTGGATTTAGCACTTTTACGTTTGAGTCCCTGTAATTTTTCTATTTGCATTTAAGTCCCTGTAAATTTGCAGTTTGGTCCTTTTCCTTTTGTGTAAAAAAGACAAATAAAAATAAAAAAGGCAGAAAGGTGCTTAAAAAAAGAGAGATAAAAGCCGCACCAATAACAAAAAGAGAAAAAAAACAAAAAAAGAGCCAAAAAAATGAGAAGGGAAAAAAAGGATAGGAGAATTTGCGCATCATCTCCTTTGTTTAAGTGAGTGACTCCCATTGTCTTGTTCGGCATCTTTTGTGGAATCGTGCTATGGTATCATTGGTGCGTAGGCTCGCATCTCTAGTACATTCTAGGCTAGAACCAGCACAGTACTAACTTGACGATTATTCAGTTTTGCATTTTCTGATTTGAGCATTTGCTATCCTTTGCTACATATTTAAGCCTATCTAGAGCTCCACAGATTTGATTGCAGTCGTACAGGAAAGTGTTTGTCAAGGCATCGATACATCCAACCTCCATTGGGTTTTGGTAAAGTCGGTGTGGTCACCATTCGGCTTGCATTGGTAAGAACTTGTAAGGGCTTGGTATAAAGCTTGAGTGTGTGTGACTTTTCTGTCCCCACTACCTAGTAGTTTATAGCAATGTGCATATTTTTGTGTATGCTCATGTTTTCTACTACCATGGCAAGGAGTATGCAAGGTGATTAGAGATGAATGTGCTCAACTTCGACCTCTTCGTCGAGACAAGAGGAGTGATCAACATGATACATGTAAGGTATGTGCACTACCTTATTTTGAAGGAAACTATGATCCTCATGCATATATTGAATGGGAGATAGCAGTAGATAAAGAATTTGAAATGCATAATTTGTCTGAGAAACAAAAGTTATGTCGCCTCTAGTGTTCTTGTTAAAAAGTGCTTCATATCATTGGAAACATCTTTGTAGGCATGATAAATACCTCAAATCTTGGAAAGATCTGAAACGATATTTGAGAGATGTTTATGTTCCCATGATTATGCTGATATTTTGTTCAATAAACTAAATGTTTGAAACAAGGTAGCAAAACTGTTAAAATCATACTATCATGATTTGTATACTTATCTGTTGCGTTGTGGTTTAGAGGAATGCAAGGAAGCTATGGAGATGAGATTTTTTACGTGGGATTAACAAAGAAATTCATGATATTCTTGCACAACGAAACTTATAATTCTCTCCCATTTATTAGAGCTTGCATTGAAGCTAAAAGTCAAAATTAAGAATATGAGGAGCAACAAGTTATGTTTGTGCCTCCCATTACTAACGTTTTGCAAGGAAGTTTAATGTATTCACCAAAAGGAGGAAGGAAAATAGTTGAGATGCCAGTAGGCATTGCTTGAGAAGGAAGATGAGGATATTGAAAGTACCAACTTTATATGAGAGTTTGAAGTAAGCTAAAGTGATGCTGAAATTAATCAAGGTGAGTATTCTCAAGCTAAATTACAACATGTCCACTTTTCATCCTATGATAGAGCAACCAATAGTGGAACCCCACCGCATATTTGCCTTTGTCACAAATTGATTTGCTTCTATTGCTTGTTGATAAAGAAGAGTTGTGTGATAAAGCTTCACTTATATCCATGCCACAACTAGTGAATGAACATGTTAGTAATGTTGTTGAAACCACCATGTGCTGATTTTAGACATGTTGTTCACATTGCTAACAAAAATGAAGAGCTTAGATGCTATCTTTCTTTAAATACTTGGGCTATATTTAATTTGATTGATCTTTGTCCACTCAATTGTTTAAAGAAAGAAATTATTTGCTATATCTGATTTGCATATCCGTCTCATGATTTTTTTATGTATTGGGCAATTATGATAATAAAGGAGAATATAATGTGAATAGAGTATACATTTGTTCGAATTTTAATATACCTGCTCTCATAATGACATGTCTTGTCTAGAGGACCGCATGAGTATATAAATAATTCTCTATCTAGTTCCTCTAGTTGTTTAAATGAGTGCAGGTTTGGTTTGCAAGAAGGGAGGTTGTGAGCTGCATGACACTACAAAAGTGTTCTCCGTGTTTAAAAAATTTCAGAATCCAACCATATGCACAACACTACCTCACCTATGTTGTCAAAGGATAAAGATAATGTTCATCAGACTTAATGACAAGGTTGAAACCACTGGACGGTTCTTAATTAAGAAGGGAGGATGATGAGGACATCATTGCTCGGATATGATCATAGCTATCTTATGTTACTCATCAACTAAAGATGCATGCTTCCTACGTAAGATTTACTGTGTTATATATTTAAACAGACGTACTACACCATGAGTTTGTATTGTTTTTGTTTGCAGAGATACTTGCTTAGGTGAAGGGAAAGAGGCCGAGTGCAAGGAACACATGGATGATCAAAGAAGTTGATTGGAGACCAAACCAAGACCTTACCCAAGTCTACTCCTACATCACCACGTCACTTTTGGTCCATAGAAGGCAAGAGATGAAGTTCTGCACGTTTTGGATTCGATTCGGGCTCCTGACAGCATCAACTTGAAATGGACTTAGCCACTGATCCAGAAGGACTTTCGGGGCCCATGAGTACTTGTTGAAAAGCTTATAGAGTCTAATTTCAGATGGTTTTGGTCCCACATCAAAATTCCTTCTGAGCTATCCGAAATCATTGAAACAAGACACGTACCTCTTCTAGTCTGAATCTATTTTGGGCCTTGGGCCTTGTAATTGTGTCGTGGGCTAAGCCCAAGGGATGTGTGCTCTAGGGTTAACACGCAAGGCGTCCCACTCATATATATTCAAGTAGCCGTCGTCGTTTAGGGTTGCTGGTTTTATTTAGATTAAAGTTTAGCCATTGTTACTTTTCTCTTTTCTTCATGGGTTTTTTAAAGCCGTGATCGGTTAGATCGCCGTTTCTTGTTACGGAACCCCACCTTATCGTTTTGTATTCAATTTTTATTTGTATAATATCAGATTTCTTTTATCTTGTTCTTGCTCGTTCTTTGATTTGCTTGCAGAATAAGGTTTGATTTGTACCGGCAAGATCAACAAACCCTTGGAGAGTTGTATCGATCGCTAAGGCACAACAACACAACATCTCGTACGGTTGTAGTTGGGTCGTCAACGTTTCTCCCAAATCATAGTTACCTTTAACTCACCGAAAGATCGGGCCATCCCTGCTCCTATCATATTATGTAGCCGGGCCAAGCTAGGTCCCGTTCAAATTCTCCTTCCCAAATGCTACAACGTCTTCAAGATGCTCTGGCTATCTAGAAGGAATTTGCCCATAGAGCACACCACCCCGTGGGAAATTTCCCAAGCCTTAGCCATGACCAACTCTCTCCACCCTAGGTAGACATTTGAGGTGATTGACGAAGGATTTGCTAAGGGCACCACTCCGGAGGAAGGATTAGAACTGGTAAACCAGTCGAGGCCAACTGCTCGGGCAATAGCTGAAGATTGCTGATGTAAAAACAAACTCTTCTAAATTGTCTGTGTATAGGAAAGACAGAAACAATTTGTTTGTATTGTAAATATTTTTGCCTGCTGTGAAATCTGGCTGAGTGCATGTTCTATCATAGCCATCATTAGTATTACCCGACTAGCCAATCTATACCGAGCGTTAAGGACTAACTTAAAAAGCGTTTATCCCATAAGACTATACTCGGCAAGAGTTAGCGTAATCATTATAAAACTTCATGACTTAGATAAAACAGACTCGAACTCTAGCAATAACAAAAGATATGTTATCATCATGTAGCCCCCAACTCACTGCTCGGTTGAAACAATTGGCGTAGTGAGTCAGAGAAAAAAACATTATTTATACAAGTATAGAAGAGATGTAGCTGTTGTATGTTCCTTGAGTTATTGATTAGGATGCTGTTTTCTGTCTTCAGTCGGTAAGCACCTAGACATGTTACCTCAGAGGTAATGAACGGCCCCTCTCATGAGGGAGATAATTTGTGCCTGTCTTTGGTAATTTGTATTTTTCTCAAAACGAGATCTCCCATCAAAAAGGCGTGGCCACGGACATTAGGACTGTGATAATGATGTAATCCTTGAAGATATCTTGCCGACTGGATGGTTGCGATGTCCATTGCTTCTTCCAATTGATCGAGCTCGACCAATTGGTTTTCGTTTGACTTGTCTTCTGAGTGGGCCCAAACTCGTGGAGACCTGAACTCCAACTCGGTTGGTAACACGGCCTCAGCACCATAGACTAGGAAAAAGGGGAATGTCCTGTTGCTTGACTGACTATGGTTCTTAGGGACCAGAGAAAAGATGGGAGTTCTTGCTCCCACCGCCCTACATATGGTCGTAGTTGGTCGAACACCCTGACCATGCCGTTTGCACGCTCGACCTCCTATTGCTCCGTGGGTGAGCCATAGAAGCATAACAAATCTTAATGCCAAAATCATCACAGAAATCTTGAAAGATGCCACCAGTGAACTGAGTGGCGTTATCCATTATGATGTGATTGGGAACTCCAAACCGGTAAATAATACCTATGATGAAGTCTTTTGCCCTGGCCGCCATGATGGTAGCAACGAGTTTTACTTCAATCCACTTTGTGAATTTGTCCACTGCGACAAACAAGTGTGAATCCTCCTGGCGCTTTTTTGAATGGCCCAACCATGTCGAGCCCCCAGACTGCATAGGGCCAAGATATTGGGATCGTCTGTAGCTCATGAGCTGGTAGGTGTGTTTGTCGAGCAAAGAATTGACATCCCTTGCATGTTTGAACTATGTCCTTGGCGTCGGTAACTGTAGTTGGCCAGAAGAAACCTTGCATGTAAGTCTTTCCGACTAGCGTCCTTGATGTGGCATGGTTGCCACAAATGCCTGAGTGGATTGATTGCAGAATCTGCTTTCCTTCCTCAGGTGTGACGCAGCGCATGAGGACTTCGGATGTGCTTTGACGATAAAGGTCTTCTCTGACTACAAGAAAGCATTTGCTTCGACGCTTGATTCGATCGGCTTCACTGCGGTCTTCTGGGAGCTCGTCTTCCAATAGGAATCGGATAATAGGAGTCCGCCAGTCTTGAGAGATGATTAGCACTTCCCTTGGCTCCGGGGTAGGTTCAGCCCCCGACTGCTCAGGATCAGGCTTTTTCTTGACTGATGGCTCTAGCAACTGCTTGACAAAAACTCCAGTCGGGACCACTTCTCACTTGGATCCCATGTTGGCTAGCTGGCCTGTGGCTTCATTGTATTGGCGCAAAACATGTGTGATTTCTAGCCCGCAAACTTGTTTTCCAACTTTCTCACTTCTTGATAGTATGCCGCCATGTTGTCATCCAGACACGTCCAATCTTTCATAACTTGGTTTACCACGAGTTGGGAATCCCTGCGAACCACCAATCATCGGATACCGAGTAATACAACGATACGGAGCCTGTGGATGAGTGCTTCATACTCGGCAACATTGTGAGATGCTGGAAAGTGTATTTAAAGGATGCATTTGAGTTTTTGTCCATTTTTACTAGAATTGGAGCCAGGCTCTATCCATTTATTCATTAGACCCAGAAAATCAGAATTTTTTTATTCCATTCCAAAAATCCAAAATAAGAAATTGAAAACGACGCCAGCTCCTGCTCCGCCAATTCACAAAGAACCATCGAAGTACATCATCTAGTATTCAAGCTTGTTCGCAGGTGTGACCGTCTAAACTTCCGTCCACTCAGCCACGAAGTCGGCGAGGGCTTGAGATTTGATTTCTGTCCGTGATTGAAAGACAATGTCAAACGCCATCAACTTGAGTGCCCATTTAGCCATTCGGCTAGTGGCCTCGCGACTATGTAGAACATCCCCAAGTGGAAATGATGTGACAATTGTAACTTGATGCGACTGAAAATAGTGCACCAACTTCCGGACAGTTATGAGCAATCTGTATAGCAGCTTTTAGACTTGGGGATATCGCACCTTGGATTTGCTTAGTACTTCGCTGAGAAAGTAAACTGGCCTTTAAACTTTTTGTATATGTCTTGACTCTGCCTCGCTCGACAACCAGAACCGTGCTGACTACCTTAGTAGTTACCGCTAGATATAGCATAAGTGGTTCCTGGGGCATTGGTGATGCCAACACGGGTGGTGATGTAAGGAACTTCTTGAAGTCTTTGAAGGCTTGTTGGGCTTCTGGTGTCCATTGAAAATTGTCAACCTTCTTCAGTAATTTAGAAAAGGGCATGCCCCGTTCGCCGAGATGGGAAGCAAATCGGTTGAGTGCCGCCGTGCAGCCAGTTAGCTTCTGTACATCCTTCTAGATAGTCGAGGGAGCCATGTTCATGATTGCGCTGATTTTCTTTGGATTTGTCTCAATGCCACGTTGTGAAACGATGAAATCGAGTAGTTTTGCCAAAGGTACTCCAAAAATGCACTTTTCTGGGTTCAGCTTCATCTTGAATCTCCGAAGACTTTGAAAAGTTTCTTCTAAGTCGGTGATGAGGTCTTCCTTGACTTTGGTCTTGATCACCATGTCATCGACATATGCCTCCGTGTTGCGCCCAAGTTAAGTGTGAAGACACCGCTGGATAGTACGTTGATATGTTGAGCCAGTGTTTTTCAACCCTAACGGCATAGTGACATAGCAGTATGCCCCGAATGGCGTGATAAAAAGTAGTCTTCAGCAGTCCTCCTCCCCTTTAAGCTAATTTGATGGTATCCCGAATAGCAGTCGAGAAAGATGAGTAAATCGCATCCCGCAGTTGAATCGACCACCTGATCTATCCTGGGTAGACCTAATGGATCTTTGGGACACACCTTGTTTAAGTTGTCAAAGTCGACGCACATACGCCATTTACCGTTCTTCTTCCCGGATCAGGATTGGGTTTGCCAGCCAGTCTGGGTGGTAGACCTCCTTGATGAACCCGGCTACCAAGAGCTTGGTTATCTCCTCGTGGATAGCATCTTTGCGGTCTTGTGCGAAGTGCCGTAGTTGTTGTTTGATTGGTTTGGCATCCGGTTTGACGTTTAGGGAATACTCGATCACCTCCCTCGGTACACTAGGCATGTCGGAAGGCTTTCAAGCAAATATTTCCCTATTCGCCTGGAGGAAGGTGATGAGCTTGTCTTTCTATTTGGGTCGAATCCGGCCTCGACAAACACAGTTTGGTGGGGTCGGAAAAGTCCAGGGGATCTTTTTTGTTTCTGAATCCGCTGAAATTCCCAATTTGGCTGCCTTCTTTGCCAGGACTTGGTCATCCTCCTTCGAAGTTGTTGCAGCTAGTCGGATATCACTTCATCCGACTACTTCTTCATGATACTGGGCCAGCTCGCAGCTCTCCTTTTCGCAGGTGAAGGCTTGCTTGACGTCACTGTGTAGAGAGAGAACTCCTGCTGGTCCTGGCATCTTGAGCATCATGTAAGTATAGTGAGGTACCGCCATGAACTTGGCGAGTGCAGGTCGTCCGAGTATGGCGTGGTAAGCGGTCTCGAAGTCGGTGACCTCAAAACAAATGTTCTCTATGCGGAAGTTTTCCCTCGTGCCAAAGGTTACTGGCAAAGTGATCTGTCCGAATGGAGTTGAAGAAAGGCTAGGTATTTGTTAGTGATATGCCCTAGAAGCAACATGGAGATGTTATATATATCACATGCTATGTTTATAATGTATTGATTTGTTCCTTGAAATAGACACCATCATTATTGATCTATGAGTATGTGACTTATTCATGAGACTCTTAATGTCAAATGTTGCTATTTCTAAATGATCCCTGATCATATATCACATGAGGAACAAATATGATTCTAATATCAGCATATGTATTGATTGATGATCATGTCTCATGAATCATGGCATGGAGATACCAAATTGATAATATGGACATATGTTAGTGAACATATGTTGGATAGACCCGCCATGAGATACTGCAGAGCTTTCATGTGTCATCAGTTAGTCTCAAGTAGTGTTTATGTAGAGTCCTTAGACTTGAGATCATCATGGTTTCCAACATACGTAGTAGCTTATTTTGGGACTACTAAACACTACTCCGTAACTGGGTAGTCATAAAAGTTGTCTTCGGGTTTGCTATGAAATGTGTAGTGGGATATGAATGATCAAGATAGAATTTGCCCCTCCTTATGGGAGAGATATCTCTGGGCCCCTCGATTAATGGATTATGGAAGTGCATGGCCATGCTACGGTGATTGAGGTGTCAATCACAAGTTTGTAATCCATCATAGGATCGAGAGAGTGATTGAGCTATTAAGAGGATGACACAAGTCTCGCCTTGAGCTCAATCGATATCGTGAGGCAAAGGGATTTGTACATAAGGACACTACAGGTTCAGCCGATATGATCTTTACGTATATTTTGGGGCTAATATGCCTTGCTAGAGGCCGCTATTAACAGGGTGACCAGAAAGGCGTTTCTGGGTCACGACAAAATATACGTGAACCTACAGGGTCACACACTTAATGGGTTGGAACACTTATTCGAATGTGATTCGAATATGGCCTCGATTCGGATAGAGATCTGAGTAGACTCTTACTGGGCCTCGGTCCATGAGGCCCGAGTGAGGAGGTCTATATATAGGGAGGCGAGAGGCTGAGGAGTTTCACGTGTGTGTTTTCTGTTAGCCTCAAGCAAAACCCAAGCCGCCACCTTCCGAGCCAAACCCTAGCCGCTCACGAGTGCTAGTACACTCGCAATCGGCGTTCCAGCCCCGAACGTGTGGATACCCGTAGAGGCGCTGCTCGTTGCGGCGTTGATCGGCCGGAGATCGACTACTTCCACTACTACCTCGACGCGCGCGTGGTTGGACCGGCTTCTCCAACACTTCTTCTGCTGCACTGCGCGTCTAGTGGTAACGATCCATGATCCCTCTCTCGCATGATGTCCTGGTGTGCGCGGTAGAAATTTTTATTTTCTGCTATCGTAGCCTACACGTACTCCTACAGTATTACCCCATGGAAGGGGGCCACACTCGGCCACAACTCAAATTGGGGTATCTTAATCTCGTCGAGCATTTTGGCGAATAAAATATTCAACGTGCTTCCTCAGTTGATGAGAACCTTCTTCAACTTAATGCTTCTGATGACCGAGTCTAAGATGAGTGGGTAGCGTCCTGGATGTGTTACTCAGTCAGGGTGATCTGCGCGGTCGAATGTAATTGCCAACTCAAACCAGTGCAGATATTGTGGGGCATCAGATGAGACTGAGTTCACTTCTCGGGCGGTTAGCTTCTATTTATGCTTGGACTCGTATACTGATGGCCCCCTGAATATATGATTCAGCTCAGCCTGGGAATCTTGGTAGTCACCGGCTGCGCCCGAGTCCAGCTTGTGTTTGTCTTTCTTTTCGCTGAACACTGATGTTTGCTATGTGGCAAATTTTTTGAGCCTGAAGTTCTTGGCTACGTGCTTCCCCTTTGGGTGGAAGGGGCATGGCCCGTTCATAACTTTTTGATAGTTGTCCGTCCTTGGGGGTCGCACTCGGTTGCGCTCGACTGTTGCCATGACATCCTCCGACTTGCGCTTGTGATTCCTGGTCATGGATGGGGCCGCGTTGTCAGTATTCCTTTCGCTCCTTCTGTCGAGGCTCCTTTGTGTCGTCAAGTGCTTCGACGACGGTGTCAATTGAGTCAATGTATTTATTTGCCATGTCGAACAAAGCTTTGACGGAATTGGGAGGCTTCCGAGTGAATTTGGTGATGAATGGGGTGTCCTTGACTCCTTTGCGAAAGGCGGCGATGACAACCTCGTCCTTGACTTTAGGTATTGAGTTCCTTTTCTCGGAGAATCGCTTGATGAAGTCCCGGAGGGACTCGTTTTTTCTTTGATGGCACTGGTACAGATCGTATTTGGAGGACGGCCTCTCATAGGTTCCTTGCAAGTTGGCCACGAAGAGTTCATGGAGTTCCCCCAAGAGCCAATTGACCGCCTGGGAATCCCCGTTAGCCATGTTCGTGCTGAGTTGGGTAGGGCAATTGGTAGATAGTTTGCCATGGCCTTGTGATCGCCTCTAGCCACACGAATTGACAAGGTATACACGGTCAGCCAGGATTCCTGGTTGGTCTTGCCGTCGTACTTCTCTATACTAGTCGGCTTGAAGCCGGATGGCCAGTCAACTTGTTGTAGCTTATGAGTGAAAGCTAGAACTTCCTCATCCGGGTGGGGGCTTTGACTGTGAATGCGACGGTGAAATCGCTCATGGTGGAGGCTGAAGCATTCGTGCTCGTCCTCGAGTCAGCGACATTCATCCTCCTCGCATTCTCGACGTCGAGCGTTGATGTCGTGGCGGAGCTCCCGTCACAGTCATCCCCGAGCGTTCTTGTTATCTCGGTGCTCATCGTGATGGTACCGCCGCCGGTCATTATTGCGGTTGCCAGTGACGTGTGGTGGGACTCTAAGTGGTGCTGACCTGAGCCAGCTACTCGGCGTTGTGCTGAAGCAGATGCCGTTTTGTTGGACAGTATGAACATACCTCTAGACTACTGTTGTTGTTGACAGGCTGCCGCAGTTATCATTGCTTTGATTCTTGCAATAGTTTGGGTAGCTTGGTGATCCGTTCCCAGCTGCAGGGTGTCCAATAGTGTAGCCGCTGCCATGACATTTTGTTGTGGGGTAACGAAGACATTGTGGTTGCCTACTCTCGTCTGGAGGATTTCTTGTTGGGCAGTCTGCCCCGCTTTGAGCAGATTGTCGTTGCGAGCATCGCGCTCGGCTTGCTGATGTCGCGCGTCCTCCTCCTGTTGGTCATGCAGTCGGCGAGCCTCCTCCTCTTGCTGGTCGCGTAGTCAGCGTGCATCTTGCCCTAGGGTTGATCCCTTCGATGCTATAAAGACTTCGCGCAATGGAAAAAAACTCCCCGAGTTGCTGTCCGACTGGGAGTCAGACTCGGAGTAGTTTAATGGTGTGATGACAACCCCAACCTCCCTGGATCTGATCCCGACTGGCTCTGGGCCGTATCCGAGTCGAATTCTGGGCGATTGGTTCTGCCGCATTAGACTTGAATTGAAGATATCCATGGTTTTGGCGAGTCCGATTGGGAAGTTGACGATCTCTTCTTTCCTTAACCCAATCTCGACTGGCTCAGGGCCGTATCCGAGTGGAACATTAGGAAAAAGAGTTGTCCCTGGACTCATAGGTCTAGGGTATTGCCACAGCAAGTCGCCAAAGATTGCCGCAACGTTGAGGAGGCCGATTGGCACTGGATCGGCCTGGTTCCTAGCCAATCAGGTCGAAATCGAGTCGGACAGGGTGAGATTGTCGAGATCATCGGTGATGAAGTCGAGGCTCCTGAAGCTAATTGCTTGCCTAGGGGAGAACATGGCGTCGTTGACTCCGGTGATGAGATCCATCAGGCTTGTTGACGATGATCTTTGACGATGCCCCTACCAGGTGGCCAACTGTTAATGCTTTGTATCGGTAATAATTATATCGGGCTATTCATAAGATCTAAACTTGATGGATGCAAAGGAACACGAAATGAATTTATCCTGGTTCAAGCCCTCAAGATGAGGTAATACCCTACTTTCAGCTATTGTGTATTGCTTTTGAGGTTTCTCTGGTGAGATTGGTTGTGTATCGTTCTCTCTTTCTGCCCCAGGGGGCTCCTTGCCTCTCCTTATATACTGAGGAGGAAAGATTACAAGGTAGGAATCCTAGTCGGACACAACCAAGGGATTTCCTTTTAGGAACACAACGTAACTGGCTAGGACTATATCCCTTTCCGTGTCATGCAAGGTAACATACGCCAAGTCCTATTGTATCCCTAACTACATGATCAGGCCCATCCTCTATCCGAGTGGCCATATCGCTTTACATGAAGTACCAGGGCCCATGGCCTCCACAGTGCTATAATCTGAGGTAGAATATGATTAAGTTGAACATTATTTTCTTGGATATCCGATATAATATTAGTCTAAATTTCCTCAAGATTAATTTACCTTTCCTGTGAGCTCCCCCAGACTTCATTATTTTCTAAGAATACCACATGCCTAGTTTCCACAAATTTAGTCACGTGGTCTAGGCAATAGAATCGGTACTCCTTAGACCTTTCTAGGTATCCAATAAAATGGCAACTCATAGTCTTAGAATCTAATTTCTTTTGTTGTGGGTTGAATATTTTGGCCTCCGCTGCACAGCCCCACACACGTAAATATTTAAGTGTCGGCTTTTTCCCAGTCCACAATTCATAAGGTGTTTTGGAAACCGACTTACTAAAGACTCTGTTAAGTATGTGTGCAGCTGTCTTAAGTGCTTCCATCCATAAGTTCACAGGCAGAGTAGAATGACTGAGCATACTGTGTACTATATCCATGAGTGTATAGTTACGACGCTTTGCCACTCCATTCTGTTGTGATTCTCCAGGCATAGAATATTGAGCAACTATTCCATGCTTTTGAAGGTATTGTGCAAAAGGCTCTGGACTTTGTCCATAAGTAGTATGTCTCCCATAATATTCGCCTCCTCGATCTAATCTCACTACTTTTATCTTCGCCTTATGCTGATTTTCTACTTCAGTTTTGAAGATTTTAAACTTATCGAGTGATTCAGATCTTTCCTTAATGGGGAAAATATATCCATAACAGGAGTAGTCATCCGTGAAGGTTATAAACGAGTCATAACCATCAATAGATGTAATAGAGAATGGTCCACATATATCAGTGTGAATTATTTCTAATGGACTCGTAGTCCTAATAGCTCATTTCTTAATTATCTTAGTGAATTTACCCTTGATACAATGTAAACAATGATCCGCATTCAGAATCCCTGTAATGAATTAGCAACGCGCACAGTGGCACCTGAGTCAACCCACCATGTATCATGGGTAAAATCAACATAAAATAATTCACCAACATTAGAAACAAAATCAACAAAACTATTACCATGTTTAATGAGCCAAGCTTTGAAGCCTGGACAATCCCTCTGTGCATGGACCTCCTCCTTGCAAAATTTGCACAGGAATGGTACAGCTGGAGCTTGTGCCTTGCCCTTCTGGGCAACCTGAGGGCCCTGTGTGGAGGCCATAGGCCTTAGGTACCTCATGGGAAGCTTTCTGGCCACTCGGACAGAGGATAGGCCCAATCCTGTAATTAGGGATGCAACAGGACTCAGTGAATATTACCTTGTACGGTAAGGAAAGGATATAGTCCTAGTCGGGTACGTTATATTCCTAGAAGGAAATCCCTTGGTCAAGTCTGACTGGGATTCCTACCTTGTAACCTTGCCTCCTTGGTATATAAAGGGAGGCAAGGAGCCCCCTGGGGCAAAGAACATAATCTCACCAGAGAAACCTCAAAGGCAATACACCACAGCTGGAAGTAGGGTATTACCTCACATCAAGGGCCTGAACCAGAATAAATTGTTTCGTGTTCCTTTTCAGTCCATCAAGTTTAGGTCTCACGAGTAGCCCCATATTATTATTGCTGATATAAAGCATTTACAGTTGGTGCGCCAGGTAGGGGCATCGGCAAGATTATCTTCGACAAGCCTAATGGATTCAACCACTGGAGTCGACTGCGTCAAGTTCTTCCCTGGGCAAACGACTAGCTTGGGAGCCTCGACTTCATCGCCGACAAGTTCGGTGACCTCACCCTATCCAACTTGGACTCGATCCAATTGACCAGAAATCAAGCTGACTCCGTGCCAATCGGAGTACTCAACGCTGTAGCAATCTTTGACGACATGCTGCGGCGATCCCCAAGATCCCTGGGTCTCCTGACAACTCTTTCTTTCAGTGTTCGACTCAGACTCGGCCTTGAGCCAGCCGAGATCAGGCTAAGAGAGGAGGAGATAGTCAATCTCCCATTCGGACTTGGCAATGCCGCAGATAACATCAATCAACATCTAATGTGGCAGACCCGATCCCCTAGAGTTCAACTCGAATACAGCCCAGAGACGCTCGAGATTGGATCTAGGGAGGTCAGAGTCGTAATTACCCCCTCAACTACTCTGATTTCGACTCTCAGTTGGACAGTAGTTCGGCAAACTTCTCTCCACCACGCAAAATCTTCATGGCATCCAAGAGCTCAACTCCCACTCAAGAGGCACGCCAACTATGCGATCAACAAAAGGAAGAGGCTCACCGACTGCGTGAACAACAGGAGGAAGAAGCACGACGTCTACAAGCCGAGCGCGATGCATGCAATGATAATCTACGCAAGGCTGGGCGCACTGCTCAACAGGAAATCCTCCAAATTCGAGTCAGCGACCATGACGTCTTCGTTACCCCACAATAGAACATCATGTTCACTGCCACTTTGTTGGACACTTTGCAATTCGGGCCTGATCACCAGGCCACCCCGACGATTACAAGGATCAAAGCTATGATTACCACTGCAGCATGCCAGCAGCGGCAACAGTCGGGAGACACACTCATACCGTCCAATAGGACGGCTTCTGATACGGCAATCTCGTCTGCCTCAACACGATGCCGAGCTGCTGGCTCTAGTCAGCCACGCACGGAGTGGCACCACACGCCACACGGCAAGCAAAACGACAACCAACGGCGGCAACATCAAGACGACCGCCATGATAACCGAGATGCCTGAGGCCAACTAAAGCGCGATCTCCGGCAAGATATCAACGCCAGACGACATGAACGTGAGGAGGACGAGCGCCGCCGACTAGAGGACGAAAACGAGTGCTTTAGCCTTCACCATGAGCGGTTTCATCACCGCAGTTGGAGTCAAAGCCCTCTCCTGGACGACGGAGTACTAGCGTTCACCCACTAGCTACAACAAGTCAACTGGCCATCTGGCTTTAAGCCGACTGGAATTAAAAAAATATGATGGGAAGACTAATCCCGAGTCCTGGCTCACGGTTTACACTCTGGCGATCCGTGTAGCCGGAGGTGATCACAAAGCTATTGCTAACTACCTCCCGGTCTCCCTAACCGACTCGGTAAGGACATGGCTAACAGGACTTCCTAGGCGGTCAATCGGCTCTTGGGGAGAACTCCGTGAACGCTTCGTTGCAAATTTCTAGGGAACATATGAGAGGCCATCTTCCGAGTACAAATTATATCAATGCCATCAAAGGAAGAATGAGTCTCTGCGTGATTTCATCAAGAGGTTTTTTGAGAAGAGGAACTCGATCCCAAAGATCAAGGACGAGGTTGTCATCGCCACCTTCCGCAAAGGAGTTAAGGACACCCTGTTCATCGCCAAGTTCACTGGGAAGCTCTATTTGATATGGCCAACAAATACATGGATTCGGCCGATGCGGTCGCTGAGGCCCTCGACGACAAGAAGGAGCCCCGGCAGAAGGATAAGAAAGACACCGACGACGTAGCACAGACCAAGTCCGGCAACCGCAAGCGCACGTTGGACAACATCATCATAGCTATGGAGCGCAGTCGGCCGTGATCCTCAAGGACGAACGACTACCAGAAAGTCATGAAGGGCCATGCCCTTTCCACCCTAAGGGGAAACATGCGGCTAAGGATTGCTTCATTCTCAAAAAGTTTGCTTCCGAGTAGACCTCAACATCTGGCAACAACAAAGACAAAGACAAGCCAGACTTGGGCGCAGCCAGAGGCAAACAAGATCCCCAGGCTGAGCTCAACCACATCTTCGGAGGGCCATCTGCCTACGAGTCCAAGAGAAAATAGAAGCTAACAGCCAGAGAAGTCAACTCAGTCTCAGCAAACGCCCCCCCATATCTGCGATGGTCAGAGACGGCAATCACATTTGACCGCGCAGACCACCCGACCGAGTCACGCACCCAGGGCATTACCCACTCGTCCCGGATCCAGTCATTAGAAGTATCAACTTGAAGAAAGTTCTCATCGATGGAGGAAGCACTCTCAACATATTGTTCGCCAAGACACTCAACGAGATGAATATTCCTCGATCCGAGCTGCAGCTGAGTACAGTGCCCTTCCATGGGATAATCCCCGGCATCTCTTCCACTCCACTTAGGCAGATAACTCTGCTAGTCACCTTTGGCACGCGGGAGAATTTCCGCACCGAGAATATCTATTTTGAGGTTGCCGACTTCGAGACCGTGTATCACGCCATACTCGAACGGCCTGCACTAGCCAAGTTCATGGCAGTGTCTCATTACACATACATGGTTCTCAAGATGCCAGGACCAGCAGGAGTACTTCTCTGCGTAGCGAGGTCTAGCAAGCCTTCACCTGCGACAAGGAGAGCTGCGAGTTGGCCCAATCTCAAGAAGCGGCAGTGGGGTGGAACAACATCCGACTAGCCGTGACAACTGCAAATGAGTACGACCAAGTTCCGGCGAAAAAAGCAGCCAAGTTGGGAATTTCAACAGATTCAGAAACAAAGAAGATCCCCGTGGACCCTTCCGACCCCTCAAAGACTGCACTTGTCAAGACCGGACTTGACCCAAAATAGGAAGACGTGCTCGCCATCTTCCTCCAGGCGAACAGGGATATTTTTGCTTGGAAACCTTCTAACATCTCTAGTTACCAAAAGGAGGTGATCGAGCATTCGCTCAACGTCAAGCTGGACGCCAAACCAGTCAAACAACGGCTGCGGCGCTTCGTACAAGACCACAAAGATGCTATTCGGGAGGAGATTGCCAAACTCCTTGCAGCCGGGTTCATCAAAGTGGTCTACCACCCGGATTGGCTGGCAAACCCAGTTTTGGTCCAAAAGAAGAACGGTAAATGGCACATGTGCGTCGACTACACCGACTTGAACAAAGCATGCCCTAAGGATCCATTTGGTCTACCCAGGATAGATCAGGTGGTCGACTCCACTGCGGGGTGCAAGTTACTCAGTTTTCTTGACTGTTACTCGGGATATCATCAGATCAGTCTGAAGGAGGACTACCTAAAGACTTCTTTCATCACGCCATTTGGAGCATACTGCTATGTCACTATGCCGTTCGGGTTGAAAAACGCTGGTGCAACGTATCAACGTGCTATCCAGCGGTGTCTTCACACTCAACATGGGTGCAATGTGGAGGCGTATGTTGATGACGTGGTAATCAATACCAAAGTCAAGGAAGACCTCATCGCCGGCTTAGAGGAAATTTTCCAAAGCCTTTGGAGATTCAAGATGAAGTTGAACCTAGAAAAGTGCGTCTTTGAAGTACCTTCGAGAAAATTACTCGGCATCATCATATCACATCGAGGCATCGAGGCTAATCTAGAGAAAGTCAACACTATCATAAACATGGCACCCCCGACTAGCCAGAATGACGTGTAGAAGCTGACTTGCTGCATGGCGACACTCAGCCGATTTGTTTCACGACTCGGCGAATGGGGCATGCCCTTTATCAAATTACTCAAGAAAGTCGACAACTTTCAATGGACACTCGAAGCCCAACAAGCCTTCTAAGACTTCAAGAAGTTTCAAGGAGTTCCCAACCGTATTATAATAGACAACGACACTTAGTTAACCGGCGGTGTTTTCCAAGATTTCTGTGACGACTTCAGCATCAAGATCTGTTATGCTTCTGTGGCACACCCACGAAGCAATGGGCAGGTTGAGTGTGCCAATGGCATGGTCTTACAAGATATGAAGACTAGGGTGTTTGACCGACTACAACCATATGCAGGGCCGTGGGTGCAAGAGCTTGATGAGGACATCACTCCTTTGGATACTTACAACAATCCTCATGTTGTTATGTAAGGACCAATTACTAGAGCTCGAGCACGACAATTGAATCTCTAGGTGAACTCATTCCTAAGTTCTTCTTTTGGTGACTTTGAGAATAGATTGCTACCTAATGATTTAATTATGATTAGAAACCTTGGAGAGGGCCAGGAAGCATTTGGAGAGAGGCTAGGAGGCAGACAAGGCCAGCAAAGGCGTTCAAGTCAAGTTGGAGGCCCAATTCATATCGAGCTCGTGTCCATCTCGGATTCCAGGAGTAGTCCGCACTAAATTGGTCGCCCAGATCACATCCGGACTCCATTTTCAACGTTCAAGATATGTATAGAAAGCTAATGAGACCACCTTTCTAATGGATTTGGTCTCACATCAAAATTCCTTCTGAGTAAACAGGAATCGTCTGAACAAATCAGCATCTAGAATCTGTCGGGGTGCTACACCACCGTCTTTTGGGCCGTTGGGTCTTGTATCGTGTTAGAGTCCATTAGGGATGCGTCCAGGGGTCCTTGGCCGACCCTAGACCCTATATATTCAGTAGAAGTCATCGAGTTAGGGTTGGATTTTGCTTAGATTATTCTACCATTGCAGTTTCACTGTCTAGATTAGTTTGTGGAACCCCAACTTTGTGTGCTAAACATCCATCTGCAATTGAGGTTGTGTTTTCTTTGTTCTTGCAAATTTCTTCGATTGTTTGTAGGAGCAAAACCTTTGTGGTTAGGTCGACTACGTGAGAGCGTGGCCGATAACGACAAGACGCGGGTGTAGCGAGTGCGAGGTGACGATCTACTGATCGGAAGCCACAAAACGTGAACGTCCACACGTCGCCAAATCGAACCTATCGGAAGGTCGGACACCTAGTCTCGCATCAAGTGGTATCAGAGCATAGGTTGTCCGATAGGTATTATCTGTTCCCATCTATCCATCTTTGTTTCTTTTACCTAGAGTCTAGAAAAACCGAAAAAAAAGCATCGTATTCATCGTAGCCCTTGTTTTCCGCTATCCAAACCCCTTTGTGCCTTCACAAGTTTAATTTCAGCTTTGCTTTGTTGAGTTTGAGTCCTAGATCGAGTCTGGTCGCTGGTTTAGAGTCGCGTTCGTGGTATCTAGTTCGAGCAGTTGCATTGCGTGAGAGCCTACCTTGAGAGATCGGGTTCTACTCGATTTCGTTTTGCAACCGCCTTGTGCTAATAACCTACTTTGCAAGCCGTGTAGATAGGTCGCAAGCCGCCTTGTGTCAATCCCCCTGCGCTAGCCTCTTTGTCAGCTGCACTTAACCTATCTTCAAATTTTTGCCCTAGCCGAATATACGAGTTGTGTGGCAGAGAGACCTGTTCTGTGTCTCCTTCTGTAAAACGGCCATAACTTTTGCATACGGACTCGTAATCGGGCAAATTTTATATCTACGGACATCTATAGAAAATTTTACATCTGCTTCTCCCCAACTATGTCAGGTTCAGCTGATCCAAAATCGTAAAATTCGACCTGCAAGACTAAGTTTTTGAGCCCCGAAGTTCCTGCACGCTTTTAAGAGCTCCTGCTTGTTTTCCAGGGCCACTCCGTGTATCATATTGAGCTGCTAATTTTTGTGGTTGCTTCTTGTGTACTCCTAGTTGAAAAAAATATCAAAAAAGGTCAAAAATAAAAAAAAGGAGAAGGAAAAAAAAAGAGAAGATTGAGAGAAGGGGAGAGTGTGTGGTTCTCCATTCTGGTTCTTGTGTATCTATAGCTTTGTGTCCTAGTTTTCTTTGTTCCTTACTCTCGCTTGCTTATACTAGTCCTAGGGACGTGTCTCGGCCAGTGATTGTGACAAGTATTTGGGTTTATTATTCAGCTTTACTATTCTGTTATTGAACTTTGCTAACCCTTGCTACAACACACTACCCTCCGAGATCCACACACTTCTGGTCGGTACAGGTTGATCCTCGCAATCGCACCCCTGTCGTCGTCAAACATCCCACCTCTCCGAGTCATACCGCCTGCTTCAATTGGTAAGATTTTTGTAAGAGCAAGGTAAGACACTTGAGAGTGTGTTCTATCGCCTAGTAGTTGATAGGGATCATACTTTTGTGTTGTTTGTTTCCTATTTTCTACTAACCATGGCAGGTGAGGTGAATGATTTCGCTGATTGTACTTCAAAAGAGGAGATCACTAAGTTAGATCAGAAGAGTGAGGAAAATGTAGCTGCCATGAATGTGATGCGGGAAGACCTCCAGGCTATAGTGGGGAGCATTACCACCCTCACAAACCGCGTCGAGCAATTGGCAGCAAACCGTCAGCCAACACCACCACTTGTTGATGATGACGGAGATAATGAAGAAGAGGAAGCTGACAATAGTGACGCACATGCTGCACTTAGTGACGAGCGCCTACGACAACAGCTGCGATTCAACCAGCAAGGTATGGGAGGTAAGCGCCACCAAGGGCGAGGTATTGATGATTCTTTTGCTAAAGTCAAATTTACCTTGCCTTCCTTTTCTAGAAAATATGATCCTGAGGCTTATTTAGATTGAGAGATGACAGTAGAGCAGAAATTTAATTCCCATCTAATTCCTGAAATTCATAGGGTTAGGCAAGCAACTAGTGAGTTCAAGGACTTTGCTATTATTTGGTGGAGTCAGCTAGTTAAATATGGCCTAGAACCTGACACATGGGATAGACTAAAGCGAGCTATGTGGGGTAGATTTATTCCTCCATCCTTCAAATGAGATTTGCGAAAAAAGTTGCAACGCTTAGACCAAGGTGATAAGTCTGTAAAAGAATACTTTTAGGAACTACAAATAGGCATGTTGCATTGTGAGGTATAGGAGGATGAGGAGGATAAGATGGCTCAGTTCTATGGGGGATTGAGACGTGAAATTCAGAACATAATTGCCTATAAAGAATACAATTCTATTAACTAGTTGTTCCATCTAGCTATGTTAGCTGAACAGGAATTACAGGGAAGGCAACCAATGAAAAGGAACAATTGGGGCATCACGTCTACATCGAGGCCTCCCTTTGGGCCCGGAAAAAGTACCCCCACCACTGTCGGGACTTCTACACCCTCCACCAATCGGGCGTGATCAGAGGCATCGGCGTCAACATCCCGTGCTACCAGAGGTGAGTAAAATCTGTTCATGCATCGCAGGCACCCGCAAAAAGTGCTCATCGGTTGCTTCCACGGGGCGAACAAGAGATATCCAATGCTTCAAGTGCAAAGGGATGGGGCATGTGCAATGTGATTGCCTGAATCAGAGAGTTCTCATTGCTACAGATGATGGTGGCTACACTAATGCCAATGATGTTGAAGAAGAATTAGTAGATGCCACTAACCAAACAAGGGATGAAGACCACAGCGATGACGGTGTGGAGCAAATAGGTGCTGCTGATACAAGCAAGTACTTGAGCGTTATAGCACAACGGGTGCTAAGTGCTCAAATGGAGAAGGTAGAGCAAAATTAGTGCCATAACTTGTTCCAATCTAGGTTTGTGGTCAATAATAAGGCATGCCGTGTTGTCATTGATAGTGGGAGCTATAGCAATCCTATTAGTTCTGATTTGGTTGAGAAGCTTGGTTTGTCTACACAACCACATCCACGGCCTTACTACATCCAATGGTTCAACTCTTGTGGTAAGTTAAAGGTAAGCAAAGTTGTGAGGGTGCAATTTTTCGTTGGAAATTACCATGATAGTGCAAATTTTGATGTTGTGCCTATGCAAGCATGTTCTTTGCTGTTGGGTAGGCCTTGGGAATATGATAGAGATGTGTTGCACCGTGGTAGACCTAACACTTACACCTTCACACACAATGGTAAGAAGATGGAGTTGCTACCAATGACTCCTGCTGAAATTCTGAAAGATGATGTAGCAGATGCTGAAAATGAGAGGAGATTAACTAAATCTAAGTCTGAAAATCAGCAAGTAGCTAAAGATGTTTTTCCGCCAAAGAAGTTGGAAAAGGACCCACATGCTAGGAACGATACACTTAGGTTGAAAGGTGCTTCCATGTTAGCTACTAAATCTGAAATTTCTGAGTTAATTACACATGAGTCTATTTACTATGCTTTGATTTGCAAAGATACTTTCTTTACACTTGAGGATTCACCTCCATCTTTGCCACGTGCAATTGCTAACCTTTTGTAGGAGTTTGCTGATGTATTTCCAAGTGAAATACCCCCGGGGCTGCCACCTATGAGAGGAATTGAGCATCAAATTGATTCGATCCCAGGAGCTACGTTGCCAAACCGTACGCCGTACAGGACCAATCCTAAAGAGACTAAGGAAATTCAGCGTCAAGTGCAAGATTTGCTTGACAAAGGGTATGTACGTGAGAGTCTTAGTCCTTGTGCTGTTCCTGTTATTTTGGTGCCTAAAAAAGATGGGTCATGGCGCATGTGTGTGGATTGTAGAGCCATTAACAACATAACTATTACATATCGTCATCCTATTCCTAGGTTAGATGATATGCTAGATGAATTAAGTGGCTCTGTTGTATTCTCTAAAGTAGACTTGCGTAGTGGATACTACCAAATTAGAATGAAATTGGGTGATGAATGGAAGACTGCATTTAAAACAAAATTTGGTTTGTATGAATGGTTAGTTATGCCTTTTGGTTTAACAAATGCCCCTTCTACTTTTATGCGACTCATGAATGAAGTTTTATGCACTTTCATTGGTAGATTGTGGTGGTTTATTTTGATGATATACTGATTTATAGCAAGTCTTTAGATGAACATAAGGAACATTTACGTGTTGTTCTTATTGCTTTGAGAGATGCACACTTGTTCGGTAATCTCAAGAAGTGCGCTTTTTGCACGGAACGAGTTTCGTTTCTTGGTTATGTTGTGACTTCACAGGAAATTGAAGTTGATTTGACCAAGATTAAAGCGATCAAGAGTTGGCCGACTCCTAAATCGGTTACACAGGTGTGGAGTTTTCTAGGTCTAGCTGGATTCTACCGTCGCTTTGTGAGAGATTTCAGCACCATTGCCGCACCCATGAATGAGCTAACAAGGAAAGACGTTCCATTTCGATGGGGACAAGCACAAGAAGACGCCTTCAATTTTCTCAAAGAGAAGTTGACTCATGCACCGCTACTCCAACTCCCTGATTTTGTTAAGGTTTTCGAACTTGAATGTGATGCAAGTGGAATTGGGATTGGAGGTGTTGTTATTCAAGAGGGTAAGCCTGTTGCATACTTTAGTGAGAAGTTGTTAGGGCCTAGTTTGAACTAGTCAACCTATGATAAAGAATTGTATACTTTGTTTCGAACATTATGAGACTTGGCAATATTATTATGGCAGAAGGAATTTATTACACATTCTGATTATGAGTCTCTGAAACATATTAGAAGTCAAGCAAAATTGAAAAAACGACATGCTAAATGGGTAGGATTTATTGAATCTTTTCCTTACATCATCAAACATAAGAAAGGAAAGGATAATGTTATTGCTGATGCTTTGTCTAGACGCTATACCATGTTGTTTCAACTTGATTGTCATATATTTGGGCTTGAATCGATTAAGGGACAATATGAACTTGATGTTGATTTTAAAGACGTGCTTTTGAATTGTAAAGAGGGACGTACATGGAATAAATTTGTGCTTAATGATGGATTCTTGTTTAGAGCTAACCGCTATGCATTCAGTTGGATTTGTTCGTCTTTTTGTTGCTGCAGGAGGCCACATGGAGGAGGTTTGATGGGTCATTTGGCGCTAAGAAGACGGAGGAAGTTTTGGCCACACAGTTATTTTGGCCAAAGATGAGGTGAGATGTAGAGTGTTTCGTGGCTCACTGCACCACATGTCAAAAAGCTAAGTCTCGTTTGAATCCACATGGTATTATAATGCCTCTGATCCTATTCTAATATCCTTAGGCAAACATATCTATGGATTATGTTTTGGGATTGCCTAGAACAAAGAGGGGGAGGGATAGCATTTTTGTTGTAGTGGATCGATTTTTTAAGATGGCACACTTTTTTCCTTGTCATAAAAGCGATGATGCCATTCATGTTGCTGACCTCTTTTCAAAGAGATTATTCGCTTACATGGTATGCCTTCTACTATTGTTTCAGATCGTGACGCTAAATTATTGAGTCACTTTTGGTGTACACTTTGGAATAAATTGGGTACAAAGCTCTATTCTACAACATGTCACCCGGACCACAAACTGATGGACCCACCAACGCATGTTGAATTTGCATATAATCGGGCAGAACACTCCACCCACCAAGGTAAGTCTTCTAGGTAGTGTATGGATTTTAACTCCCATGCTCCTATTGAATATTTTGCCTTTATCTGAGCGGACACATAAATAATGCTAGTGCCCAGCGTGCTGATTTTATTTGACAAGATGCATAAAGAGAGGAAACTATGCCAAAGATATAACTGGAAAATGAATTGAAAAAGTGGAATTGCTGGTAGTAAAGGTAGAAAGGATTACTCTTGAACCGGGTGAATTAGTGTGGTTACACTGATAATAAAGATTTTTCAGAGTTTAAAAAATCTAAATTGATGCCTTAGGTTGCGTCCTTTAAAATAATTGAGGAAAAAATTAACGATAATGCATATAAACTGAGTTGGCTCCCGAGTTTAGGGTTAGTCCACCTTTAACATTTCAGATTTGAACCATACTTAGGAGAAAGATGAGATCAAGAACGACTCCACTTCAAGAGGGGGAGGATGACTAGGACATCCACACTCCTTTGGAACTTACAAACAATCCTCAAGTTGTTTATGCAGGGGCCAATTATTAGAGCTCGGGCACAACAATTGAATCTTCCAGGTGAACTGGTTCCTTAAGTTCTTCTTTGTGGACTTTGAGAATAGATGCTATCATAAAATATTACGATTAGGAACCTTGAAGAGGACCAGGAAGCATTTGGGAGGAGGCAAGGGAGGTGGAGCAGCCAGCAAAGGCATTAAGTCAATGTTGAGGCCCAATTCATAATAAGCTCGAGACCCCTCTCGATTCAGGAGCATCCACACAATTGGTCGCCACGATCACATCCGACTCCATTTTCGACGTTAAAGATATGTACAAGAAAGCTCCAGACCACTTTCTAAGGAGAAGATCTCTCCACATCCAAAATTCCCTCGATCACAGGAACTGTCTGAACAGCGTCAGAATCTGTCAGGTGGCTACACGGTTGTGGGGGTCACTTTGCAATCACAAAGATAAACCAGATTACCTCTAGCTATGAAATTTGAGGTCAGCAGGTAAGTACATCCTCTCTACCTCCAGTAATCTTGCAGATTTTATACTCCTTGGTACTTGGTAAAACACTGAGTAAATATTGCCATGTTGGACCCCACAAGGACTTAAATCTCGTCAAGTCACTTCCAGTGGACCCACAACGACCATGGACCACTTGTAAACCTCAGCACTGCTTGGGACAGAGTGTTTCAACCCAAAAATGAGCCATACCTCTCAATTTCACCTAGAACATCACTACGGGCCCACTAGTCATGGACCAAACTCTAGCCCAAAAATGTGTAGAACAAGGTTGTCTTACATGTGGGAACCCACCCTGGACACTGGTGGAACTTGAGGAACTCGCATGATGACAGAACGTGT
>RYFJ01002177.1:0-163031 GCA_003991445.1 Oryza meyeriana var. granulata
TTGCTACTAATTGATTTAATTATGATTAGGAACCTTGGAGAGGACCAGGAAGCACTTGGAGAGAGGCTAGGAGGCGGATAAGGCCAGCAAAGGTGTTCAAGTCAAGTTGGAGGCCCAATTCATATCGAGCTCGAGTCCATCTCGGATTCCAAGAGCAATCCGTACTAAAATCGTCTCCTAGATTGCATATGAACTCCCTTTTTGATGTTCTACATATGTACGGAAATCTAAGGAGATAAGCTTTCCAATGGATTTAGTTCCATATCAAAATTACATATGAGTCAAAAGATATCATTAAAACAAAAGAGTGAACAGAATTTGCTAGGGTGCTGTGTCACCATCTTTTGGGCCGTTGGGCCTTGTATCGTGTCAGAGTCCATTAGGGATGCGTTCAGGGGTCCTTGGCCGACCCTAGACCCTATATATTCAGTAGAAGTCATCGAGTTAGGGTTGGGTTTTGCTTAGATTATTCTGCCATTACAGTTTTTCCATCTAGATCGGTTTGTAGAACCCCAACTTCGTGTGCTAAACATTCATCTGCAATTCAGGTTGTGTTTTCTTTGTTCTTGCAAATTTCTTTATGATTGTTTGTAAGAGCAAAACCTTCGTGGTTAGGTCGACTGCGTGAGAGCGTGGCTGATAACGACAAGACGCGCGGGTGGTAGCAAGTGCGAGGTGACGATCTACTGATCGGAAGCCTCAAAACGTGAACGTCCACACGTCGCTAAATCGAACCTATCAGAAGGTCGGGCACCTAGTCTCACATCACAGCTCGACCATGTCGTGCCCCAAAAATACAAAGGGCCAAGAGATTGGAATTGTTTGAAGTTCTTGAGCTGGAAGATGTGTTGGTCTTGCATAGAATTGGCATCCCTCGCATGTGCGAACTATATCTTTAGCATCTGTTACTGCAGAAGGCCAAGAAAACCTTGCCTATAAGCCTTTCCGACTAATGTCTTGGATGCGGCATGGTTGCCATAGATACCCGAGTGAATCGATTGCAGAATCTGCTTGCCCTCCTTGGGTGTGACACAACGTATGAGGATCCCGGATGCACTTTTGCGGTACAGGTCTTCTCCGACTACAAGGAAACATTTGCTTCAACGTTTGATCTGTTCGGCTTCACTGCGTTCTTCTAGGAGTTCATCGTCCAAGAGGAATTTGAAAACTGGAGTCCACCAATCTTGAGAGATGATTAGCACTTCATTTGTTGCCGAGGTAGGTTCAGCCCCCAACTGTTCAAGCACTGGTTTCTTCTTGACTAATGGCTCCAGTAATTGTTCAACAAAAATCCTAGTTGGGACCACTTCTCGTTTGGATCCTAGGTTAGCTAATTCATCTGCAACATCGTTGTATTGTCGTAATACATGAGTTATCTCCAACCTGTTGAACTTGTTTTTCAACTTTTTGACCTCCTGACAATACATCGCCATAGTATCGTCGAGATATGTCTAGTCTTTCTGTCATGTTTTACATCTGCAATATAAATATGGTTCTACTCGTCATATCGAAACTCGATGGATTGCAAAGGAACACAGAGAGATTTATACTGGTTCAGGCCCTCGATGTGAGGTAATACCCTACGTCCAGTTGTGGTGTATTCCTTTGAGGAATTATCGTTGTGGAGATTCTGATGAACCTCTGTATATGTGCGCGTGCCCTCAGGGAGCACCCTACCTCCCCTTATATACTGTGGGACAGGGTTACAAGGTAGGAGTCTCAGCCGGAGTACGGCCCAAGGATCTCCTCTTAGAGATATATCTTGCCCGACTAGGACTGTATATTCCTTATTGTACAAGGCAAAGTCTGCCAAGCTCTATTATATCTCTAATTACAAGGCTAGGCCCATCCTCTTTCCGAGTGGCCCATATGCCTGTCATGAGGTACCTCGGGCCCATGGCCTCCATAGCAGCCCCTGAGACCTTCATAGTTGAGTCACAGCTGATGCCGAGTGCTCATCCTCCACGGTGAAGTTTGCCCGAGTGCATTGCTCCCGAGTACTCTTTGTCCGAGTGCTTCTTCTTCCCGAGTCCTGCTTCATGTCAGCTGGCAGCGAGGCCATGAAGGCTCCATGTAGAAGTAGAATAAGTGTGCGCTGAATAGGCGCACCTATTAGGTGTAGCCCCTAACTTTGTGCTTAATTGTGAAAACAATTTAACATAAAGTAAAAGATCTTTAACCTTGTAGTCTTTCCCGAGTAGTATACTACTGGTATATGAGACTCTTCGGTATCATGTCAACCGGAATATTTTTATAGTCTTTCCTGAGTAGCATGCCACTTGTAAATAAGACTCTTCAGCTTCATGTCAGCTGGAAAAGGTGTTTATAGTCTTTTTCGAGTAGCGTCCCACTCGAAAGTTAGACTCTTCAGCTTCATGTTAGCTAGAAGAATTATTTATAATCTTTTTCGAGCAGTATACCACTCGGAAGTTAGACTCTTCAGTGTCATGTCGGCTGAAAAAATATTTGCTCGTGGCAAATGTCGGCTAAGCATGTAAGCCGAGTACCACTTTATGAAATTTAATCCATTATGTGGTCAGGTGTACTTAAGAGATACCTGTATCCCCAATTTTAATGGAGACTAGCTTGTGATCCTTGTAAGGATATATCCTCAATACCTGTGAATAATGCAGATATCTGAACACATGTGTTCAGCAGTCGGCCTTTATGAAGCATATCTGATTACTCAATCGGTCTCTGTTGGCAGCACCAGCACTGTGTTTTTAACACAGCCCACGAGCGGCCCAAATTGAGCGTGCTATTGTAGAAACTCATATCTTGGTGGCCTACTACCAAATAAGCCAGCCTAAACCAACCCACCCAACGTAGGCTCATAAAAGTAGCATCCCTCGCATGTCAGGATGAGTACTCCAGCGTTGGTAACTGCAATCAGCCAAAGGAATCCTTGTCTACAAGCCTTTCCGACTTATTTCTGGATGCAGCCTAGTTGCCACAGATGCCTGAGTAGGTATATTGTAGAATCTGCTTGCCCTCCCCAGGTGTGACACAGTGCATGAGAACCCCGGATGCACTTTTGACGACGTAAGATTTCTCTGACTTCGGTAAAGCCAAATAAGGTACTCGAACCTTGCATTAGCATAGGATTCGGCTGGCGACCCTCATGGGGTGTACCCTATCCAACAGAGTTATGGCCAGATAAGGTACCCGAACCTTGCATTACCATAGGATTCGGCTGGCGACCCTTGTGGGGCGTACCCAATCCAATCGAGTAGCACACAAGCCTTGACTGGTGCCGGAGGTCGGTTATTAGCAATAAGTACCGAACCTCGCATTAACATAGGATTCGGCCGGCGACCCTCATGGGGCATACCTCACCTAGCAGAGTTGTGACCGAATAAGGTACCCGAACCTAGCACTAGCGTAGGATTCGGCTGGCAACCCTCATGGGGCGTTCCTTACCTAGCGAGTGGTATCCGAGCTCTGACTCGCACCGGAGGTCGGTTATTAACCCACATGGAGCGTAGCCGGGGAAGATGATGTCCCGACTGGCGCAAGTACTCGGTCAGTAGCCCTCATGGAGCGTTCCGAGTGATCCTTGAAGCGTAGGGCCTGTTTGGCAGGGCTCCAGCTCCTAGATCCTAACTCCTGGATCCAACTCCAACGAGAGCTAGATCCTATAGGATCTGGAGGTGGTCTGAAAGTGTTTGGCTAGCCTGATCAGCTCCAGAAATCCTGAAAGAGATAGGTGGGGGAAGATGGACAATTTTAGCCTGAAAGAGATAGCCTCCGGCCGCTGCCGCCTGCGTCCCCTCCGGCGCCGCCTGCGTCCCTCTAGCTGCCGCCAGTTCCCCTCCGGCCGCCTGCTTCCCCTCTGGCCGACGCCGCTGCTCCCCTCGGCGGGGGGGGGACGCCGCCGCTTCCCCTCCTGCCGCCGCCCCTGCTTCCCCTCCTGCCCCCCTCCCGCCGCCTGCTTCCCTCCGGCAGCGTCCCCTGCTCCCCCTCCGGGCGACGCCTGTCCCCCTCCGCGCCGTCCCCCTCCGCCGCCCGACCGTGCGGAGAGGGGAATGAGAGAGGAGGATGAACAAAGCTGTGGCCCCGCCTGTGCGCCGCCCTCCGCCGCCGCTCGCTCTGCCTGCTCCCCCTCGACCGCCGCCGCTTGCCGCCGCCGCCGCCTGCTCCCCCTCGGCCGCCGCTGCCTGCTCCCCCTCCGGCCGCCGTCGCCTCCCCTCCGGTCGCTGGAGCTCGCGCAGGAGTCGATGGGGATGGATCTGGGAGAGATCGGGAGAGAGGCCGCTGTGCCTAAGAGGCCCTTCGAAGTCTGGGAGGGGGCGAGGGAGGGTATATCAGTGGCATTTGCGGGTAATTACAGTACAACTTCTATGGGTACATATGTAAAATGGACGGAGCTGGAGCCATGGAGCTGACAGAGACCCGCTCCAACCTGCTAGTTCTTTTTTCTAGGAGTGGCTCCAGCCTGATCTGATCATATTTTTTGCTGGAGCTGGGACCGTTTGGTTGGGCTCCAGCTCCACCAAACCAGAATCTAGGAGCTGGAGCCCTGCCAAACAGGCCCGTAGTACTCCAAGTGTATCTTGGCAGAGTGGTCCAGCCCCCAAGCGTAGGAGATAGGCTCGAATTCCCGAGTTCCTGTTATGCGTATCCGGAACTGGCCCTGCATTATAAACATATCGGATGAGTAGCATCTGATGATGAAAACAATCACCCGAAGAAAATCTATGTATTTTACAATATATGTAAATATGTGTTCTTCCTCTTATTGATATTAATTTCCCCAAGTAGTTGACCCCTTACGTTTAAGCACACTGCCCGACTAGTCATAGCCCCCTAGCATCGGGAGTTGGCTCATGGCTCTTTCCAGTCACGCGTTTTGGGTGACTTGAGTTCGTCTTTCATGGAGCAAAGTTTCACAGATCAGGATTTATGCTACTCGAGTACTTTTGCAATCATTTAAGAGCAAAAACAAAAAAAAGTGCAGCTTGTACACCTATTAGGTGTAAGCGGCTGCGGCATTGGCGAGGCCAACTGAGAAAATATTTATCAGAAAATGACTTAGCTGTTCAGTATTTGGGAGTGGTGATGCCATCCTTGCGTTCGAGCTTGTAAGCCCCCGAACATGTCACTTGTTGTTCTGATAATCTCCAATTGTTGAAGGTCAAAGATGGTTGTGACCGACTACCACAATGAAGTTGTTTGACTTGCATTTGCAGTTCCCAGCTTTAGTCGGGGTCGCATCATCGGTGTCCTTCCGCTCCTTCTGTCAGTGGGTCTTTTTGTCATCGATGGCCTCAGCAACAGTGTGGGCCGAGTCGACGTACTTGTTTACCATGTCGAATAGAGTCTTGACAGAGTTGGGAGGCTTCCGAGTGAACTTGGCGATGAACGAGGTGTCTTTGACTCCTTTTCAAAAGGCGGCGATGACGACCTCATCCTTGATCTTCGGTATAGAATTCTTCTTCTCAGAGAACCTCTTGATGAAGTCATGAAGAGACTCGTTCTTCCTTTGATGCAACTGATATAGGTTGTACTCGGAAGATGGCCTCTCGTATGTTCCCTAGAAGTTGGTGATGAAACGTTCCTAGAGTTCTCCCCAGGAGCCAATTGATTGCTTGGGAAGTCCCGTTAGCCATGTCCTCGCTGAGTCGGCTAGAGTGACTGGGAGGTAGTTAGCCATGGCTTTTTGATCTCCCCCGGCTGCTCGGATCGCTAGAGTGTAAACCGCAAGCCAGGACTCGGGGTCAGTCTTCTCGTCGTATTTTTCAATTGTAGTCGGCTTGAAACCTGATGGCCTGTCAACTTGTTGCAGCTCGTGGGTGAAGGCTGGTTCTCCTTCATCTTCATGAGGGCTCCGACTCCGAATACGGCGGCGAAACCGCTCGTGGTGGAGGCCGAAGCGCTCGTTTTTGTCTTCTAGTCGGCATTGCTCGTCTTCCTCTCATTCGTGGTGTCGAGCGTTGATGTCCTGCCGAAGGTCACGCCATAGTTGGCCTCGGAGATCTTGATTGTCCCGACGATCGCTTCGACGCCGTCGGTTGTTGTTGGGGTTGCCGAGTGATGTTTGGCGTGACTCCGTGTGCAGCCGACTAAAGCCGGCCGCTCGGCGTCGCTTTGAGGCAGATGAAACTGCCGTTGGGGAAGCCGACTGACTGGTCGGTATGAGGGTATTGCCCAACTATTGGCGCTGCTGGCATGCAGCAATGGTGATCATGGCTTTTATCCTTGCTATCGTCGAGGTGGCCTTGGTGATCAGGCCCAAACTGGAGTGTATCTAGTAGAGTTGCAGCGGCCATGATGTTCTATTGAGGTGTAGCAAAAACATCATGGTCGCCGACTCTAGTTTGGAGGATTTGTTGCTGAGCGGTTCACCCAGCCTTGCGTAGCTCGTCGTTGTGAGCCTCGCGTTCGGCCTCCTGTTGTTGTCGTGGTCGCGGGCCTCCCCCCTTCCTGCTCGCGTAGTCGGCACGCTTCTTGTGTGGGTGTAGAACCTTTGGACACCATAAAGATTTCACGGGGCAGGAGAAAAGCTCGCCAAGCTGTTGTCCGAATTGCTGTTCGAACTATATTCCGACTTGGAGTCGGAGTAGTTGATCGGTGTAATTACGACTCCGACCTCCCTAGATCCAATCTCGAACGGTTCTGAGCCATGTCCGAACTGAACCATAGGAGATCGGGTCTATCGCGTGGGATGTAGATTGTAGGTGTCCACGGCATCGCCGAGTCTGCACGGGAGATGACGATCTCCCCCCTTCCTAGCTCGATCCTGGCTGGCTCAAGGCCGAGTCCGAGTCGTACACCGAAGGAGAGAATTGTCTTGAGACCCGGGGAAGTAGAAGATGGCCGCAGCAAATCGGCAAGGGTTGTTGCAGCGTCATGTGGGCCGACTGGCGTGGAGTCAGCCTGTTCCTCGGCCGATCGGATCTGGTCAGAGTCGGCCAAGGTGAGGTTGCCGAGCTGGTCGGCGACGAAGTCGAGGCTTCCGAATGTAATTGTGCCTCCGGAGGAGAATCCATTGCCGTCGACTCCAGATGTCTAATCCATCGAGCTTGAGGTTGATCTCACCGAAGACCCTACCTGGCGTGCCAACTGTCGATGTTTTACACCGACAATATAAATATGGGGCTACTTGTCGGATCGAAACTCGGTGGATTGCAAAGGAACATGGGGAGATTTATACTGGTTCAGGTCCTCGTTGTGAGGTAATACACTCCGTCCAGTTGTGGTGTATTCCTTTGAGGAATTATCGTTGTGGAGATTCTGATGAACCTCTGTATATGTGTGCGTGCCCTTAGGGGGCGCCCTGCCTCCCCTTATATACTAGGGGACAGGGTTACAAGATAGAAGTCCCAACCGGACTACAGCCAAGGGATCTCTTCTTAGAAATATGTCTTGCCCGACTAAGACTGTATATTCCTTATTGTACAAGGCAAAGTCTGCCGAGCTCTATTATATCTCTAATTACAAGGCTAGGCCCATCCTCTATCCGAGTGGCCCATATGCTTGTGATGAGGTACCCGGGGCCCATGGCCTCCACACTTTCATGACTTGGCTGACCACGAGTTGAGAATCCCCGCGCACAACCAGTCGACGGATGCCGATTGATATGGCGATGTGGAGCCTGTGGATAAGTGCCTCATACTTGGCGACATTGTGGGAAGCCGGAAAGTGAATCTAGAGGACATACTTGAGTTTTTGCCGGTAGGTGACGCCAAGACAACGCCAGCCCCCGCGCCGCCGATCCGTAGAGCACCGTTGAAGTACATCGTCCAATACTCTAGCTTATCCGTGTTTGTAGTTGTCTGAACTTCTGTCCACTCGGCCACAAAGTCGGCTAGAGCTTGAGATTTGATTACTGTCCATGGTTGAAACATGATATCAAATGCCATCAACTCGAGCACCCATTTAGCTATTCTACCGGTGGCCTCGTGATTGTGTAGGATGTCCCCGAGTGGATATGATGTGACAACGGTGACTTGATGTGATTGAAAATAGTGCACCAACTTCCGGACAGTGATGAGTAGGCCATATAATAGCTTCTAGACTTGAGGATACCTCATCTTGGAATTGGCTAGGACCTCACTGACGAAGTAAACTGGCCATTGAATTGTCTGTATATGACCTGGCTCTGATCTCTCGACTATCAGACCAATGCTGACTACCTGAGTGGTTGCCGCCAAGTATAACATTAGTGGTTCCTAGGGCATAGGTGACACCAACACTAGTGGTGATGTGAGAAATTTTTTGAAGTCTTCGAAGGCTTGCTGGGCTTCAGGCGTCCATTGAAAATTGTCCGCTTTCTTCAGTAATTTGAAAAAGGACATTCCCCGTTCACCAAGTCGGGAGATGAATCGGCTGAGTGCCACCATGCACCCTGTTAGCTTGTGGAAGCCATGGGCCCCGGGTACCTCACCACCTACATATGGGCCACTCGGATAGAGGATGGGCTGAATCATGTAGTTAGAGATAAGATAGCACCTGGCAGACTTTGCCTTGTACGATAAGGAAAACATAGTCTTAGTCGGATAAGTTTCTATCTCTAAAGGAAATCCCTTGGCCGTATTTGGCTGGGATCCTCATCTTGTACCCCTGTCCCCTAGTATATAAAGGAAGGCAAGGCGCCCCATGAGGGCAGGGAAGATCATTGATCGACATAACCTCTCAGAGGAATAACACCACAACTGGACGTAGGGTATTACCTCACATCGAGGGCCTGAACCAGTATAAAATCTCTTTGCGTTCCTCTACAATCCACCAAGTTTCCCCTTGCCGAGTAGCCCTATAGTTCTATTGCCGGTGTAAAACATCGACAGTTGGCGCGCCAAGTAGGGGCTCCGGCAAGTTTCACATCTACAAGCTCGATGGATCCAATAAGCGGAGTCGACGGCGACAAGTTTTCTCTTGGAGACACAATTTCTTTTGGAAGCCTCGATTTCGTTGCCGACCAGATCGGCAACCTTACCTTGGCCGAAGCAGATCCAATCCAGTCGGCCGAGGAACTAGCCGATGTTGTGCCAGTCGGCCCATAGGACGCCGCAATCTCCTTCAATAATCTACTGCGGTAGTCCCTCACTTCGCCGAATATCGGGACAACTCTCTCCTTCGGCGTCTGACTTGCGCTAGGCCTTGAGCCAGCTTGGGTTGGGCCAGGAAGGGGAGAGATCGTCAATCTGCCGCACGGATTCGGCGACGCTACGGACTTACATCCCGCGCAGCAAACCCGATCTCCTGCGATTCAGTTTGGACACGGCCAAGCGCCATTTCAGATTGGATCTAGAGAGGTCGGGGTCGCTCTTACTCCGATAAACTACTCGAAATCCGACTCAAAGTCGGATAACGGTTTGAGCACTAGCTCGGACTCTAGTCTGGCAAGTCTTCTTCTGTCCCGCGAGATCTTTATGGCTTCAACACCACCATCCGAGGTGCGCCGACTATAAGAGGAGCAACAGGAAGAGGCACGTCGACTGCGACAACAGGACGAGGCTGACCGTGAGGCTCGCAATGACGGGCTACGCAAGGCTGGGTGAGCGGCTCAGCAGTAGATTCTCCAGACTAAAGTCGGTGATCACGGCGTCTTCATCATGCCACAACAGAATGTTGTGGCTGCCGCAACCTTGTTGGACACGCTCCAGCTCGGGCCTAATCACCAGGCCACCCCAACTATCGCCAAGATCAAGGCGATGATCACGGCTGTAGCCTGCCAGCAACAACAACAGCAGTCGGGCGACACCGTGGTACCGACTAATCGGTCGAGATCTCCAGCAACAGGCTCATCCACATCAGCATGGCATCGGGCGGCTGGCTCAAGTCGGCCACACGAGGAGTCGAGGCAAACGTCATTCGGCAACACTAACAACGACAACCGGCGGCGTCACCAGTATGACCGCCGGCCCAACCAAGATCTCCGAGTACGCCTACAACATGACCTCCGCCATACCATCAACGCCCGGCGCCACGAACGAGAAGAGGACGAGCGCCGCCGACTGGAGGACAAAAACGAGCGCTTCGGTCTCCATCACGAGCGGTTTATCTGCCGTGGTCGAAGCCCGAGCCCTCATGAAGACAAGGCATTCCTGCTTTCACACGGGAGCTACTGGACATCGATTGGCCGACTGGTTTTAAGCCCACAGGGATCGAAAAGTATGACGGCAAAACAAATCCCGAGTCCTAGCTCACCGTATATACCCTGGCAGTTCAAGCTGCTGGGGGCGACAGGAAAGCCATGGCTAACTACCTCCCGGTCGCCCTAGTCGACTCGGCAAGGACAGGGCTGATAGGGCTCCCGAGGCGGTTGATCGGTTCCTAGGGAGAACTCAGGGAGCGGTTCATCGCTAATTTTCAGGGAACCTACGAGAGGCCATCTTCTGAACATGATCTGTATCAACTACACCAGAAGAAGAACAAGTCTCTACGAGATTTTATCAAGAGATTCTCCGAGAAGCGCAACAAGATCCCAATGATCCGAGACGAGGCCATCATCGCCGCCTTCCGCAAGGGAGTAAAGGACGCCCCGTTCATCGCGAAATTCACTCGGAAGCCACCACCCTCTATTCATGCTCCTTTTGACATGGCCAACAAATACGCCGACTCGGCTAAAGCGGTTGCAGAGGCCCTTGATGAGAAGAAGAACCAGAAGGCGAAAGCCGATAATGAGCCATCTCAAAACAAGTCTAGCAGCCGCAAGTGGAAGTCGGACAATGAGGTGGCCAACATGGAGCGCACTCGGTCGCGGCCCCAGCGGAATAACGACTACCAATAGGTCATGAGCGGGCCATGCCCATTCCACCCCAAGGGCAAGCACGTGGCCAAAGACTGCTACATGCTTAAGAAGTTTGCCTCCGAGCAGGCTTCATCATCTGGCACTGACAAGGACAAAGACAAGCCAGATCAGGGTTCGGCCGACGATTTTCAAGATCCCCAAGCCGAGCTCAATCACATTTTTGGAGGGCCGCTTGCGTACGAGTCCAAGCGCAAACAGAAGCTATCAGCGCGCGACATCAACACGGTCTCTACAATGGACACCCCCCCAGTACCTGCGCTGGTCAGAGATGGCCATTACCTTCAACCGCGCAGATCACCCAGATCGGGTTTCACACCCGGGACGCTATCCACTCGTCCTGGACCCGGTCATCAGAAATATCAAGCTGAAGAAAACCCTCATTGACGAAGGCAGCGCGCTCAACATCTTATTCGCCAAGACTTTGGACGAGATGATGATTCTTCGTTCAGAATTACGGCTGAGCACTGTGCCCTTCCACGGGATAATTCCCAGCCTATCATCAACTCCACTTGGGCAGATCACATTGCTAGTAACCTTCGGCACGTGGGATAACTTTCACACAGAAAACGTCTGCTTCAGGGTCGTCGACTTCAAGACCGTGTACCACGCGATACTCGGACGACCGGCACTCGCTAAATTTATGGCGATACCGCACTATACATGTATGGTGCTCAAGATGCCTGGGCCAGCAGGAGTCCTCTCCCTCCGCAGTGATGTCAAGCAAGCCTTCACCTGCAACAAGGAGAGCTACGAATTGGCTCAATCACAAGAGGCAGCAGTCGGGCACAACAGCATTCGGCAAGCCGTCACAACTGAAGTCAAGGAAGATCCAGTTCTGGCAAAAAAGGCGGTGAAGTCAGGAATTTCAGCAGACTCTGACACGAAGAAGATCCCCCTGGACCCTTCCAACCCCTCCAAAACTGCTCTAGTCGGGACCGGACTCGACCCCAAATAGGAAGACGCGCTCGTCACCGTCCTCCAAGCTAACAAGGTTATCTTCGTGTGGAAACCATCCGACATGCCGGGCGTACCAAGGGAGGTGATCGAGCATGCCCTCAACATGAAGACAGACGCCAAGCCGGTCAAGCAACGGCTGCGGCGCTTTGCTCAAGACTGCAAGGATGCTATTCGAGAGGAGATCACCAAACTCCTTGTGGCCGGGTTCATCAAGGAGGTCTATCACCCGGATTGGCTGGCAAACCCAGTTCTAATCCGGAAGAAAAATGGTAAATGGCGCATGTGCGTCGACTACACCGATCTCAACAAGACATGCCCCAAGGACCCATTTGGTCTTCCCAGGAAAGATCAGGTGGTAGATTCCACGGCCGGGTGCGACCTACTCAGCTTTCTCGATTGCTACTCGGGATACCATCAAATCAGCTTGAGGAAGGAAGACTGCTTAAAGACATCTTTCATCACGCCGTTTGAAGCGTACTGCTACATCACAATGCCATTCAGTCTGAAAAATGCTAGAGCAACCTATCAACGGGCAATTCAGCGATGTCTTCACACTCAGATCGGGCGTAACGTGGAAGCCTACATTGACGACGTGGTGATCAAGACCAAGTCCAAAGAAGACCTCATCGCTGACCTGGAAGAAACCTTCCAAAATATTCGAAGATTCAAGATGAAGTTGAACCCGGAAAAGTGCGCCTTCGGTGTGCCATCCGGCAAGTTACTCGGCTTCATCGTCTCGCATCGAGGCATCGAGGCCAACCCGGAGAAAGTCAACACAATAATGAACATGGCTCCCTCGACTAACCAGAAGGATGTCTAGAAGCTGACAGGCTGCATGGCGGCACTTAGCCGGTTTATTTCCCGACTGGGCGAACAGGGTATGCCCTTTTTCAAGCTATTGAAGAAAGCCGATGACTTACAGTGGACTCCTGAAGCCCAGCAAGCCTTCGAAGACTTCAAGAAATTCCTCACATCACCTCTCGTGTTGGCGTCACCTATGCCCCAAGAACCGCTAATGCTATATTTGGCGGCAACCACTCAGGTAGTCAGCACGGTACTAGTGGTCGAGCGATCCGAACAGGGTCACCTCCAGAAAATTCAGTGGCCAGTTTACTTTGTCAGTGAGGTCCATGTCGACTCAATGACGAGATATCCGTAGGTCCAGAAGCTGTTATATGGCCAACTCATCACAGTCCGGAAGCTGGTGCACTATTTCCAAGCACATCAAGTCATGGTGGTCACATCGTTTCCACTCGGGGATGTCCTTCATAATCGCAAGGCCACCGGCCGAATCGCTAAATGGGCACTCGAGTTGATGGCATTCGATATCACCTTTCAGCCACGGACAGCAATTAAATCACAAGCTCTAGCCGACTTCGTGGCCAAGTGGACAGAAGTTCAACTGCCTATATCAACAACGAAGCTAGAGTACTGGACAATGTACTTCGACGGTGCTCTACGGATAGGCGCGCTGGGGCTGGAGTATATTGATATCCCCCACTGGCAAAAATCAAGTACGTTCTACAAATCCACTTCCTGGCTTCCCACAACGTCGCGAGATACGAGCACTTATCCACGGGCTCCGGATGCTATATCACTCAGCATACATCGACTGGTGTGCGCCGGATTCTAACTTGTGGTGAACCAATTATGAAGACTGGACTTGTCTCAATGAACTATGGCGGCATACTGTCAGGTAGTCCGCAAGCTGAAAAACAAGTTCGACGGGCTAGAAATCACACATGTCCTACGCCAATACAATGATGTGGCAGACGAGCTGGCAAATATAGGATCCAAGCGAGAAGCGGTTCCGACTGGAATCTTTGTCGAGCAACTCATGGAGCCATCAGTCAAGAAGAAACCGGCGCCGGAGCAGTCGGGAGGCGAACCTACCCCAGCTACCGACGAGGTTTGCTGCACATATGTCAAGACTGGCTGGCCCCTGTTATCAAATTTCTCCTGGATGACGAACTCCCAGACGATCGCAGTCAAGCCGAACAAATCAAGCGTCAAAGCAAAAGCTTTCTACTAGTCGGAGAAGACCTGTAGCGAAGGAGCGCATCCGGTGTCCTCATGCGTTGCGTTTCCACCGAGGAAGGCAAGCAGATCTTGCAGTCGATCCACTCAGGTATATGTGGCAACCATGCCGCATCCAGGACATTAGTCGGAAAGGCTTACCGGCAGGGATTTTTCTGGCCCACAGCAGTAACAGACGCAAAAGAAATTGTCCGCAAATGCGAGGGTTGCCAGTTCTACGCCAGACAAACCAATCTCCCAGCCCAGGAACTCCAAACAATCCCCATTTCCTAGCCATTCACAGTATGGGGGCTCGACATGGTCGGGCCTTTCAAGAAAGCGCCAGGAGGGTTCACACATCTATTCGTCACAATGGATAAATTCACCAAGTGGATTGAGGTAAAACTCGTTGCAACTATAACAGCGGCACGTGCAAAGGACTTCATCATGAGTATATTATACAGATTCAGGGTTCCTAACCACATCATCACCGACAACGGTACTCAATTCACGGGCGGCGTGTTCCAAGACTTCTGCGTAGATTTTGCATCAAATCTGCTATGCATTCTGTGGCACACCCACGGAGCAACGGGCAGGTCGAGCAAGCCAACGGTATGGTCTTATAAGGCATCAAGGCCAGGATATTCGACCGACTACAACCACATGCGGGCCGGTGGATACAAGAACTCCCATCTGTTCTCTGGTCTCTCAGAACACGTTAGTCAGGGCAACAGGGCAATCCCCTTTCTTCCTAGTCTCGGTGTTGAGGCTATGCTACCGACAGAGTTACAGTTCAGCTCTCCGCGATTCGGGCTACTCAGAAAGACGTCTCAAACAATACCGACTAGTCGAGCTAGATCAGTTGAAGAAGCAAGGACATTGCAACAATCCAGTCGGCAAGGTATCTTCAAGGCCTACGTCGCTACCACAATCGCAATGTCCGTGGCCGCGCCTTTTTGGTCGGGGATCTTGTCTTGAGAAAAATACAAACCACCAAAGACAGGCACAAATTATCCCCACTTTGTGAAGAGCCGTTCATTTAGCCGAGTCACGTGGCAGGCGCCTACCGACTGAAGACCGAAGACGGTGTCCTCATCAGCAACTCATGGAATATAGAATAGCTACATCCTTTCTATACCTGAGCTTTATACTTTCTCATGTGTACAGTTTTCTCTGACTCACTACGCCCGCTTGTATCAACCGAGTAGTGAGTCGGGGGCTCGTGTATTATATGTGTTTGTCAATAATATACAAGCCTGTCTTACTCAGTTATGAAGCCTTACTACGACTGTCACGTTGGCCCGAGTACACTTTCTTACAGTGAACGATTTATTAAGTTTCCGACAGACTAACTCGGCGCAGACTACACATGTCGAGTAAAGCTAATGACAACTGAGTAGTAATTCAAGGCTTGGCGGCACTGCACATATATTTAGGAACACATGTTTCCACAAAAGTTTATACATACCGACTACATGATATATTAGTCTTTACAGACCCAGGTCTCGGGTGATTAATCTCAGCAATCGACCTCGCCGGGCTATCAGCTCCAGCACCTCCTCGGGCGTCGTCTCTCGGCAAACCCTCCCGATGGCTCAATGTCTGCCCTCGGTAGATTGATTTGGTCATAGCCAGGGTCTGGGCCACACCGGCAATGACATGGTCATCTGAGTACCTCTTCAAGGCACTTGCTGCATCCTCAAGACGCGTCTCCACTTGGGGGATCCGGCTGCAGCTGGTTCCCACAGGGCGAGGATCCATCAGATCAAGGAGCCCTTTCACGGACCCAACGAGGGCCTCCCGTGACTCCCTGATAGCCTTTATCTCCTCTGTATAAAACCGATATTGGGCCTGGACATTGGCTCTCATGTCTGACCGGGTCCACCAGCAAGTAAACTTGTTAGGCTCGGCTGCAGATGGAATGACTAAAAGATTGGTTAAGATCATCGTCGAGACAGGGACTTACTCACGTAGTCGGCCTCCCACTCGGCCACGGTCTTCTCTAGTCTAGCTTTTTCTTCGCCAAGCTTGATGGTGGCCTCTTTTAACTCGGCCTTCTCCCATTTGAGCTCGGCGTTGGCCTGCATCAGGTCGGCCTTGACCTTCTCAAGCTCGGCCTTGGCTTCTTTGGCCTCCTTCTACTGGGCTTCCCTCTCTGTTCGGGTCTTCAACTCTGCTTCGAGGGCTACATGACAGATTAGTCAAGAACTCAACCTTGCGGCCAAGACACAACTGGGCAGTTGGGAACAACGCAGCTAGAGAAATACATCAAGGGTTCAGTCGGGAGGAGGCATTCAGGGGATTTACCTCTAATCTTCCCGGCTTGGGCCCAAGTTTCATCCCTGAGCTGGGTGACGGCATCCTTTAGCCAGGCTTCCCTCCCCGCGTGGTGCTCCTCCATCACAGCCTTCAACGCCCGGAGCTGCTCTAATTCCACGAGGTGTGGGCCATTCTATTAGGATTCTCGTCATCTCCTCATTGTGATCAACCAGCTTCTGCTCAGGGAGAGAACAAGTCAAGAGTGGAGTCAGATGTCAGAATAGGAAGACCCCCAGGACTCCACTGCAAGAATTATACCCGAACTCCCTGGGACCTGGTGATGGCGGCATGAAGCAAGCTTTCGCGTTCCCTTCTCGCCGCAGCCTCATCAAGCTTGAACCTCTTTGCGGTTCCATTAGGCGCCGTCCAGGTGAACGTCCGGGGAAACTTACACGGAGGAGCTTCAATCTGGGGAAGGTTCGGGATCTCCGGCGACGGCAACGACGACGACAACCATGACGGCGACGGGGTCCTGGTCCCCATGCCGGCATCCCCCGCGGCCTCGATGGTCGACTCGAGGGCTCTGGCAACGGCCTCGGCAGCGGGCGTCGACTCAGGGGCTGGGGCAGCAACCTCAGTAACCGCTCCTTGGTCGGGCGGCACCAGCGGCCCCGCAGTCGAGACCACCTCAGTCTCCGAGACTAGGACGGCCACCGGCTCAGCAGGTGTGCTCGCGGGTGCCGGCTCGGTTGGGGCGGGCTCTTCAAGGGGAGCGGTCGGAGCGGTCTCCTTGAGATCGATATCGGCACGCTTCCTATATGGCAAAATAGACATCAAAATACTACTGCAACAGACAAGAATCTTAGAAGATCCAGAGCATCCTACCTCTTGGAGAACTTGAGTTTCTCACCGGGCGATCCAGGTCCCGGCGGAGCACTACGCCCGGTTGTCGACCGGGTCGGCAAAGCGGTCGGCGGCGGCGTGGCGACTAGAGGCGGCCCCATTGGTGGCGTGGCCGACTCGGGCACCCATATGCTTGGCGGCGCCTGCTCGGACCTCGTACTCGACGGTGTTTTTGCCGGGCTCGGCAACATCGAGCTCGGCTATACTGGTCCGAGTCTGGGACTTGATCGCCTGGGTGCCACAGTGGCGGTATCCTTTATCTTCAGACTTCCTGCCACGGCACGCGGCATCATGGCCCTCTCGCCTCGATAAAGAACAGGCTTTTTCCCCGCTCTCTTCGAGTCGGGTTGGCCAGCAGGGAGGCTCCTTAGCCTCTTCTTCGATTTAACGGCTGACAACGGGCGAGAGTCCTCGTCGAACTCCTTACACCACTACAGATGATTCAACAACATATATCACACAATGCTGGGCAATCGCAGATACAAGTCCACAGGCATTCAACACAGAAGAGAGACAAAGGTTACCTTGGAGCGCGGCCGAAGAAAGCTATATGCCGCGATGCGGCGCTTATCGTCTTCGGTCTCGATCACCCCATTGGAGAAGTAACCAAACATGGTCTCGGTCACCTTGTCCTTGTTGGCCGTCTCGTGGCTTACTTGGTCGGGATCATGTTTGCCCTGAAAGTCCCAGCTAAACACGCTCCTCAGCTTCAGCGGCTGGATACGCCGAGTCAGGAAACGCCGGGCCACCCAAGGCCTAGTCAGGCCAGCTTCCTTAAGCTTATCTAATTTCGCCAGCAATTGGTGTACTTGGCCCATCTCTTCAAGGTTGGTCTGAAGACCAACTTGGTAAACTACGGTGGCAAGCGGTGAATGGACGCAAGGAGGGAACCAGATCTGCGCAATAGAACCACTCCTTGTGCCAGCCTTTCAAGGAAGATTTCAAGGGGAGATCAAGATATGTTTTCTTCCCATCACTCCTCAACTAGAGACCACCCCCCCAATCACATTGATATTATTCTTGGAGGGCTGGGGTTTGATGTGGAACAGATGCCTAAAGAAATTAAAGTGGGGTTCCACACCCAAAAAGCACTCGCAGAGAGTAACAAATATGGAGATTTGAAGAATCGAGTTGGGATTCAAATTCACCAACTCCAACCCATAGAAGTCAAGGATGCGGCGGAAGAACGCAGAAGAGGGAAGGCACAAACCCTGATCGAAAAAAGAAGCAAAGACTACTGTTTCGCCAGATTGGGGGTTTGGGACCGACTCACCCTTAGCCAGCCGCCAACAGATCACCTCCTAACTGGGCAACTTCAATTGACTCTCCAGCAGCTTCAATTTCATCGAGCCGCAATCCGAAGTGGGCCAGGCATTCCCCACCGCACCCGCAGGATCCGAAGCTATTGACATAGTTGGGGGCGGAGAGATTTGGGGGAAAAGCAGTTGGGGGCTTGGAATAGACGAAGCGGACTGGAATCGCCCGAGTTCGAGCAGGGAACAGCAGCAGCAGCTAACCGTAGCCAAGCAAAAGGCGAAATTTGGGCGCGGAGACAGAAGACGAAACGATTGGCTGATTTGGGGAAGATGAAGGAATCTTTTCTCTCTCCCCGTTATTTATAGAGCCTGTGCCGACTAAATGGGCTTGGGCCTACAGAGTCGGTGCTGGGCCACCAAGATATGAGTTCCTATAGTAGCATGCTCCATGTGGGCCGCTTGCCGGCTGAGTTGAAATTATAGCGCTGGTGCTACTAACAGGAGCCGATGAGGTAAACAGATATGCTTCATGAGAGCCTTATTACTAAACATATATGTTTGGGTATCTATTTTATCCACCAGGTCTCGAGGATATATCCTTACAAGGATCACAAGCTGGTCTTCATTAAAATTGGGGACACAGGTATCTTTCTCGAGTACACCTGACCACGCCATGAATTTATTTTCATAAAAGTGGTACTCGGCCTACATGCTTGGCCAACAGTTGTGTCGATGCTTTGCACTGGCAATAAAACTATGGGGCTACTCGGCGAGGGTGAATTTGGTGGACTGCAGAGGGACACAAGAGAATTATACTGGTTCAGGCCCTCAAGATGAGGTAATACCCTACGTCCAGTTGAGGTGTTATTCCTCTGAGGTGTTTGTAGATCGATGATCTGGTTGCTCTTGTTGTGCTTGCCCTGAGGGGCGCCCTGCCTCCCTTTATATACTAGGGGACAGGGGTACATGATAAGGATCCCAGTCGGATACAACCAAGGGATTTCCTTCTTAGAGATAGAATCCTATCCGACTAAGACTATGTTTCCTTATTATACAAGGTACAGCCTGTCGGGTGCTATCTTATCTCTAATTACATGGTCCAGCCCATCCTCTATCTGAGTGGCCCATGTACTAGTAATGAGGTACCCGGGGCCCATGGCCTCCACAGTAGCCCCTGAGACCTACATAGTTGAGTCACAGCTGATGCCGAGTGCTCGTCCTCCACGGTGAAGGTTGCCCGAGTGCGGTGCGCCCGAGTACTCTTTGTCTGAGTAAGCCTTCTCCCGAGTCCTGCTTCATGTCAGCTGGCAGCGAGGCTATGGAGGGCTTCATGTAAATATATGAATAGTGTGCACCGAATAGGCGCACCTATTAGGTGTAGCCCCCGACTTTGTGCTTAATTGTGAAGACAATTAATCATAACGTCAAAGATCTTTAACCTGGAAGTCTTTCCCGAGTAGATTACTACGGGTATTTGTGACTCTTCGGTATCATGTCAACCGGAATAAACTTTATAGTCTTGCCGAGTAGAAGACTACTCGTATGTAGGACTCTTCGACTTTATGTCAGTCGGAATATGAGTTTATAGTCTTGCCGAGTAGGATGCTACTCGTATATGGGACTCTTCAGCGTCATGTCAGCTGGGAAAAAGGGGTTTATAGTATTTTCCGAGTGGCGTCCCACTCAAAAGTTAGACTCTTCCGCATCATGTCAGCGGGAATGAAGATTTATAGTCTCTCCCGAGTAGTGCACTACTCGAAAGTTAGACTCTTCAGCGTCATGTCGGCTGGAATAATGTTGCTCATGGCAACTGATGGCCACGCATGTAGGCCGAGTACCACTTTATGAAAATAAATCCATGGCGTGGTTAGGTGTACTTGAGAAAGATACCTGCATCCCCAATTTTAATGAAGACTAGCTTGCGATCCTTACAAGGATGTATCCTCAAGACCTGGTGAATAAAACAGATATCCAAACATATATGTTTAGCAATAAGGCTCTCATGAAGCATATCTGTTTACCTCATCGGCTCCTGTTAGCAGCACCAGCACTATAATTTCAACTCAGCCTGTGGGCGGCCCACATGGAGCATGCTACTGTAGGAACTCATATCTTGCTGGCCCAGTGCGGACTGTGTAGGCCCAAGCCCATTTAGTCGGCATTGGCTATAAAAAGACGGGGAGAGAGAAAAAGATTCCGTCGTCTTCCCCAAATCAGCCAATCTCTTCATCTTCCACCTTCGCGCCCAACGTTTCGCCTCCCGCACGGCTAGGGTTAGCTGCTGCTATTCCCCACCCGAACTCGGGCGATTTCAATCCTCTCCGTTTGCTCCAAGCCCCCGATTTGTTTTTCCCCAAATCTCATCGCCTCCAGTCATGCCGAAGGCTTCGGACCTTGCGGGGGCGCCGGGAAGTTCTTGGCCGGTGTCGGATTGTGGCTCAGTGAAGCTGAAGCGGCTGGAGAATGAACTGAAGTTGCCCAGCCAAGAGGTGATTCGCTGGCGGCTGGCCAGGGATGAGTCGAGCCCGAGTCCCCAACCTGGAGAAACGGTAGTTTTCGCCTCCTTTTTCGATCGAGGCTTGTGCCTTCCGTCTTCTGATTTCTTCCGCCGCATCCTTGATTTCTACGGGCTGGAGTTAGTGCATCTGAACCCCATTCTTCAGATCTCTATTTTCGTCACTCTGTGTGAGTGCTATTTGGGTGTGGAACCTCATTTCTTCTTCTTCAGGCATCTGTTCCACATTAAGCCTCAGCCCTCCAAATCCAACATTAGTGTAATCGGGGGGGCTGGTCTTCAATTGAGGGGTGATAGGAAAAAGTCGTATCTTGATCTTCCCTTGAAGTCCTCCTTAAAAGGCTAGCACAAGGAGTGGTTCTATTGCGCAAATCTGGCACCCTCCTTGCGGCCATTTACCGGCCTGCCGCTGGTGTTTTCACCGAATTGGTCGGCGGACCCGACCTATGAGAAGATGGGTCAAGTGCACCTGCTATTAGCAAAGCTGGATAACTTCAAGAAGGCCGGCCGGACTGGTCCCTGGGTAGCCAAGCGGTTCCTGACCCGGCGCTTCCAGCCCCTGAAGCTGAGGAGCGCATTTGGCTGGGACTACCAGGGAAAAAATGACCCTGACCGAGTTAGTCAGGAGTCGGCCGACGAGCGGAAGGTGACGGAGACCTTGTTTGGATACTTCTCCAGCGGGGTAATCGAAACCGAAGACAAGAAGAGACGCATTGCGTCTTTCAGGCACAACCGGCCTCAGACTGAGGTAACATCCGTCTTCCCTTCGTAGCGTATGCTTGTGGGCTCAAATGTCTGAGTTTCCAGCAGCACTTAATGTATCTTGTTGATTTTCTTGTAGTGGTGCATGGAGTTTGATGAAGACTCCCGTCCATTGTCAGCCGTCACGTCGAAGAAGAGGCCGAGGAGTCCCTCCGCCGCCCAACCCGACTCCAAGAGAGCGGGGAAGAAGCCGATTTTATATCGGGGCGAGGGGGCCATGACGGCGCGCGCCGTGAGCGGAAGCTTGAAAATAAAGGACACCGCTGCCGCGACGCCCATTCGATCGAGCCCCAGGTTGAGACCTGCGAATTTGAGCCCGACGTTGTCGAGCCCGGTCGTAGCGCCGGCGAGGGGCCGGCAGGAGCAAACGCCGCTAGGAGCGGAGGCGCCCGAGCCAACCGTACCGGAGTCGGGGCCGACTCGGGTTGATGCGCCACCGCTGACTAAGACGCCGGCTAGGCCAACTGCCGGGGCTAGCGCTCCGCCGGGGAGCAGGTCGCCCGGCAAGAAGCTAAAGTTCTCCAAGAGGTGCGCTGCTCCGGGTCTCCTGAAATCTTTGTGTGTTGAAGTAATGTCTTGATGTCATGCTTCGTCGTGTAGGAAGCGGGCCGATGTCGATCTCAAGGAGGTCGACCCGTCTGCTCCACTTGATGAGCCTGCCCCAGCCGAGCCAGCGGCCGCGAACACACCTGTTGAGCCGGCAGCCAGCCCGGTTGCTGAGACCGAGATGGCTCCGACTACAGGGCCGCTACCGCCACCCGACCGAGAGGTGGCTGCTGAAACTGAGGCCCCAGCCCCCGAGGCGCCGCACGTTGCGGAAGCCGCGGACGGAGCCCTTGAGCTGGTCCCCGAAGTCGTGGGGGAGGACGGTGCTGAGGCCAGGACCCCGTCCCCGTCGTGGTTGTCGTCGTCGCCGCCGCCGCCGCCGGAGATCCCACATCTGCCTCGGATCGAAGCTCCTCCACGTGTGATGCCTCAGACCTTTACGTGGACAGCTCGCGACGGTACTGTGAAAAGCTTCAGGCTCGATGAAGTCATTGCCAGGAGAGAGCGCGAGAGCCTGCTTCGTGCCGCCATCAGCGGGTCGCAGGGGGTCGCGGTATGAGTCTTGTAGTAAAGCTTTGGTAATCTTCGTGTTTTGATGTCTGACTTCGTCCTTGATTCGTCTTTTATCTTGGGCAGAAACTTGTTGACCGCAATGAGGCAATGACGGAGATCTTGGTCGAGGTAGCTCCCCACCTCGTAGAGTTGGAACAGCTCCGGGCCTTGAAGGCTGAGATGGAGGAGTGTCATGCGGGGAGGGAGGCGTGGTTGAAGGGCAGCGCCGATCAACTAAGGGCGGAGACATGGGCCCTAGCCAGAAAGATTAGAGGTAAATTCCTCGAGTATATCTTCCCGACTGAACCGTTGATGCATTCATCCAGCTGCGTTGTTCCCGACTGCCCAATTGTGTTATGACTGCACGGTTGAGCTCTTGGCTAATCTGTGGTGCATACCTCGAAGGGGAGTTAAAGACCCAAACAGAGAGGGAATCACAGCTGAAGGAGGCCGAAGAAGCCAAGGCCGAGCTTGAGAAGGTCAAGGCCGTCCTGACAAAGGCCAACACCGAGCTTGACCGGGAGAAGTCCGAGTTGGAGAAGGCCGTCGTCAAGCTCGGTAAGGAGAAGGCCGAACTGGAGAAAACCGTGGCCGGGTGGGAGGCCGACTACGAAAGTAAGTCCTCAACCTGACTGTGATCTTAGCCAATCCATTAGTTATCCTGTGTGTAGCCGAATTTGACAAGCTTACTTGCCGGTTGATCTGGGCAGACATGAGAACTAATGTCCGAGCCCAGTATCAGTTCTACACGGAGGAGATAAGGTTGATCAGGGAGTCACGGGAGGCCCTCGTCGGGTCCGTGAAAGGGCTCCTTGACCTTATAGATCCCCGCCCGGTGGGAACCAGCTGCAGCAGAATCCCTCAGATAGTGGGGCGTCTCGAGGATGCACCGAGTGCCTTGAAAAGGTACTCGGATGAGTGTGTTGTCGCCGGCGTGGCCCAGACCCTGGCGATGACCAAATCCATATACCTCAGGGCGGATATTGAAGCCATCGGGGAGGGGTTTGCCGAAGAGACGACGCCAGAGGAGGCGCTGGAGCTGATCGCCCAGGCAAAGCCGACTGCAGAAATGATTACCCGAGACCTGGGTCTGTGAGGGCAATATGTCGTGTAGTCGGGACATATGAACTTGTATAAACAAGTTTGTGTAAATATGTGTGCAATGCCGCCAAGCTTATTATTCAGTTGTCATTAGCTTTACTTGACCGTGTAGTATGCACCGAGTTAGTCTGTCAGAACTTGATAAAAACGTTCGAAGTAAGAGGCTGTACTCGGGCAAACGTGACAGTCGTAGTAAGGCTTCATAACCGAAGTGAAATAAGCTCGTATGTTATTGACAACGCACATATATACATGCAGCCCCCGACTCACTACTCGGTTGATACAAGCGGCATAGTGAGTCAGAAGAACTGTACACATGAAAATTATAGAACTCAGGTATAGAAAGGACGTAGCTGTTCTATGTTCCATGAGTTGTTGATGAGAACGCCGTCTTCGGTCTTCAGTCGGTAGGCGCCTGGCCGCGTAACCTCGGCTATAATGAACGGCCCTTCCCAGATTGGGGATAATTTATGCCTGTCTTTGGTGGTTTGTATTTTCCTCAGAACAAGATCCCCGACCAAAAAGGCGCGGCCACGGACATTGCGATTGTGGTAGCGGCGTAGGCCTTGAAGATACCTTGCCGACTGGATAGTTGCGGTGTCTCTTGCTTCTTCCAGCTGATCTAGTTCGACCAGTCGGGTATTATTGGAGTTATCTTCTGAGTAGGCCCGGACTCGTGGAGAGCCGAACTGTAACTCGGTAGGTAGCATAGCCTCAGCACCGTAGACCAGAAAGAAAGGGGATTGCCCTGTTGCCCGACTAACCGTGGTTCTGAGAGACCAGAGAACGGATGGGAGTTCTTGTACCCACCGGCCCGCATATGGTTGTAGTCGGTCGAATATCCTGGCCTTGATGCCTTGTAAGACCATACCGTTGGCTCGTTCAACCTGCCCGTTGCTCCGTGGGTGTGCCACAGATGCATAGCAGATCTTGATGCCGAAATCATCGCAGAAGTCTTGGAATACGCCCGCCGTGAACTGAGTACCGTTGTCGGTGATGATGCGGTTAGGGACTCCAAACCGGTATAATATACTCATGATGAAGTCCTTTGCTCGTGCCGCTGTAATTGTTGCAACGGGTTTAGCCTCAATCCACTTGGTGAACTTATCCACCGCGACAAATAAATGTGTGAACCCTCCTGGCGCTTTCTTGAAAGGCCCGACCATGTCGAGCCCCCATACTGCAAATGGCCAGGAGATGGGGATAGTTTGGAGTTCCTGGGCTAGAAGGTTTGTTTGTCTTGCGTAGAACTGGCAACCCTCGCACTTGCGAACGATGTCTTTGGCGTCTGTTACTGCTGTGGGCCAGAAAAATCCCTGCCGGTAAGCCTTTCCGACTAACGTCCTGGATGCGGTGTGGTTGCCACATATGCCCGAGTGGATTGAGTGCAGGATCTGCTTGCCCTCCTCGGTGGTGACACGGCGCATGAGGACACCAGATGCGCTCCTTCGGTACAGGTCTTCTCCGACTAGTAGGAAGCTTTTGCTTCGACACTTTATCTGCTCGGCTTGACTGCGATCTTCTAGGAGTTCGTCGTCCGTGAGAAATTTGACAACAGGAGTCCTCCAGTCTTGACATATGTGCAGCACCTCATCTGTGGTCGGGGTAGGCTCGCCTCCCGACTGATCTGGTGCCAGTTTCTTCTTGACTGATGGCTCCATGAGTTGCTCGACAAAGATTCCAGCTGGAACTGCTTCTCGTTTGGATCCCATGTTTGCCAGCTTGTCTGCTACGTCATTGTATTGGCGCAGGACATGTGTGATTTCCAGCCCGTCGAACTTGTTTTCCAGCTTGCGGACCTCCTGACAGTATGCTGCCATGGTGTCGTCGAGGCAAGTCCAGTCTTTCATGACTTGGTTTACCACGAGTTGAGAATCTCCGCGCACAACCAGTCGGCGTATGCCGAGTGATATAGCGATGCGGAGCCCGTGAACAAGTGCCTCGTACTCGGCGACGTTGTGGGAAGCCGGGAAGTGGATTTGTAGAACGTACTTCAGTTTTTCGCCAGTGGGGGACTTCAATATGACTCTGGCCCTGGCGCCGCCGATCCGTAGAGAACCGTCGAAGTATGCTGTCCAGTACTCTAGCTTTGCTATTGGTGTAGGCAGTTGGACTTCTGTCCACTCGGCCACGAAGTCGGCTAGAGCTTGAGACTTGATTGCTGTCCGTGGCTGAAAGGTGATGTTGAACACCATCAACTCGAGTGCCCATTTAGCGATTCGGCCAGTGGCCTCGCGATTATGAAGGACATCCCCGAGTGGAAACGCTGTGACCACCGTGACTTGGTGTGCTTGGAAATAATGCACCAGCTTCCGGACTGTGATAAGTAGGCCATATAGCAGCTTTTGGACCTGCAGATATCTCGTTTTGGAGTCGGCAAGGACCTCGCTGACGAAGTAGACTGGCCGTTGTATTTTTTGAATATGACCCTGTTCGGATTGCTCAACCACCAGCACCGTGCTGACTACCTGTGTTGTTGCTGCCAGATATAGCATTAGCGGTTCCTGGGGCAGAGGTGACGCCAACACGGGGGGTGATGTGAGGAATTGTTTGAAGTCTTCGAAGGCTCGTAGGGCTTCCGGAGTCCATTGGAAATTGTCGGTCTTTTTGAGTAGCTTGAAGAAGGGCATGCCCCGCTTGCCCAGTCGGAAGATAAATCGGCTGAGTGCTGCCATGCAGCCTGTCAGCTTCTGGACGTCTTTGAGGTTAGTCGGGGGTGCCATGCGCCCGATGGCGTTGACTTTCTCCGGGTTGGCCTCGATGCCGCGATGCGAGACGATGAAGCCGAGTAACTTTCCGGATGGCACACCGAAGGTGCATTTTTCCGGGTTCAACTTCATCTTGAATCTTCGAAGGTTTTGGAAGGTTTCTTCTAGGTCAGCGATGAGGTCTTCTTTGGACTTGGTCTTGATCACCACGTCGTTGACGTAGGCTTCCACGTTGCGCCCGATCTGAGTATGCAGACACCGCTGAATAGCCCTTTGATAGGTTGCGCCCGCGTTCTTCAGACCGAACGGCATTGTGATATAGCAATATGCTCCAAACGGTGTGATGAAAGATGTCTTCAAGCAGTCTTCTTCCCTCAGGCTGATTTGATGGTATCCTGAGTAGCAGTCGAGAAAACTGAGTAGGTCGCACCCTGCCATGGAGTCAACCACCTGGTCTATCCGAGGAAGACCAAATGGGTCCTTGGGGCACGCTTTGTTGAGGTCAGTGTAGTTGACACACATGCGCCATTTACCGTTTTTCTTCCGGACCAGAACTGGGTTTGCCAACCAGTCCGGGTGGTAGACCTCTTTGATGAACCCGGCTGCGAGGAGTTTGGTAATTTCCTCCCGGATAGCATCTTTGAGGTCTTGAGCGAAGCGCCGCAGCCGTTGCTTGACTGGCTTGGCGTCTGTCTTCACGTTTAGGGCGTGCTCGATCACCTCCCTTGGTACGCCCGGCATGTCGGACGGTTTCCACGCGAAGATATCCTTGTTGGCTTGGAGGAAGGTGACGAGCGCGTCTTCCTATTTGGGGTCGAGTCCGGTCCCGACTAGAGCAGTCTTGGAGGGGTCGGAAGGGTCCAGGGGGATCTTCTTCGTGTCAGAGTCCGCTGAAATTCCCGACTTCGCTGCTTTTTTAGCCGGAACTTGATCTTGCTCGACTTCTGTTGTGACAGCTTGCCGAATGTTGTCGCGCCTGACTGCCACCTCTTGTGATTAAGCCAGTTCGCAGCTCTCCTTGTCGCAGGTGAAGGCTTGCTTGACGTCATGCGGAGGGAGAGGACTCCTGCTGGTCCAGGCATCTTCAGCACCATGTATGTATAGTGTGGTATCGCCATAAATTTGGCGAGTGCCGGTCGTCCGAGTATCGCGTGGTACGCAGTCTCGAAGTCGGCGACTTCGAAGCAGACAGTTTCTGTGCGGAAATTATCTCGTATGCCGAAGGTTACCGGCAAAGTTATCTGCCCGAGTGGAGTTGATGACAGGCCGGGAATTATCCCGTGGAAGGGCGCAGTGCTCGGCCGTAGTTCTAAACGAGGGATTTTCATCTCGTCCAAAGTCTTGGCGAACAGGATGTTGAGCGCGTTGCCTCCGTCGATGAGGGTTTTCTTCAGCCTGATGTTTCTGACGACCGGGTCCAGGACGAGTGGATAGCGTCCCGGGTGGGAAACCCGATCTGGGTGATCTGCGCGATTGAAGGTGATGGCCATCTCTGACCAGCGTAGGTATTGGGGGGCGTCGGCCGTGGAGACCGTGTTGATGTCGCGCGCTGAAAGCTTCTGTTTGCGCTTGGACTCGTATGCGAGTGGTCCCCCGAAGATATGGTTGAGCTCGGCTTGAGGATCTTGGAAGTCGTCAACCGGACCCGAGTCTGGCTTGTCTTTGTCCTTGTCGGTGCCAGGCGATGAAGTCTGCTCGGAGGCAAACTTTTTGAGCATATAGCAGTCTTTGGCCGCGTGCTTTCCCTTGGGGTGAAAGGGGCATGGCCCGCTCATGACTTTCTGGTAGTCGTTGTTCCGCTGGGGCCGTGACCAGCTGTGCTCCATGTTGACCTCCTCGTTGTCCGACTTCCGTTTACGGCTGCCAGACTTGTTTTGAGACGGCTCGTTGTCGGCTTTCGCCTTCTGTTCTTTCTGTCGGGGCTCCTTCTTCTCATCGAGGGCCTCGGCGACCGCTTCGGCCGACTCGGCGTATTTATTGGCCATGTCGAAGAGCGCCCGGACTGTGGATGGTGGCTTCCGAGTGAATTTTGCAATAAGCGGAGCGTCTTTTACCCCTTTGCGAAAGGCGGTGATGACGGCTTCGTCTTTGACAATTGGGATTTGGTTGCGCTTCTCGGAAAACCTTTTGATGAATTCACGCAAAGACTCGTTTTTCTTCTGGTGCAGTTGATAAAGATCATGCTCTGAAGCGGGTCTGTCGTAGGTCCCCTAGAAATTAGCGATGAACCGCTCCCTGAGTTGTCCCCAGGAATCGATCGACCGCCTCGGGAGACCTGTCAGCCATGTCCTCACCGAGTCGGCTAGCGCGACTAGGAGGTAGTTAGCCATGACTCTGCTGCCGCCCCCAGCAGCTCGGACTGCCAGGGTGTAAACGGTGAGCCAGGACTCTGGGTTTGTCTTGCCATCGTACTTTTCGATCCCGATGGGCTTAAAGCCAGTCGGCCACAAGACGTCCTGTAGCTCCCGAGTGAAGGCTGGGATGCCTTCGTCTTCGTGAGGGCTCCGACTCCGATCTTGGCGATGTAGTCGCTCGTGGTGGATGCCGAAGTGCTCGTTTTTGTCTTCCAGTCGGCAGCGTTCATCTTCTTCGCGTTCTTCGCGTCGGGCGTTTATGGTACGGCGAAGGTCCCGGTGCAGTCGAACTCGGAGGTCCTGATTGGGTCGGCAATCGTATTGGCGACGCCGTCGGTTGTCATTATTGGTATTGCCGAGTGTTGTTTGCCAGGACTCTTCGCGTTGCCGACTGGAGCCGGCCGCCCAGCGTCGTGCTGATGCAGATGAGCCTGCCGCCGGAGAACCCGACCAGCAGTGTCGCCCGACTGCTGTTGCTGCTGACAGGCAGCAGCTGTGATCATCGCCTTGATCTTGGCGATAGTCAGGGTGGCCTGGTGATCGGCTCCGAGCTGGAGTGTGTCCAGTAGAGTCGCTGTGGCCACAACGTTCTGTTGTGGCGTGACAAAGACGTCGTGGTCGCCAATCTTGGTTTGGAGGATCTGTTGCTGAGTGATTCGCCTAGCCTGGCACAGCTCGTTGTTGCGGGCTTCGCGGTTGGCCTCCTCTTGTTGTAGTCGGCGCGCCTCCTCTTGTCGCTCCTCTTGTAGTCGGCATCCCTCGGAAGGTGGTGTTGAAGCCATGAAGATCTCGCGGGAGAGGGGGAAGCTTGCCGAATTAAAGTCCGAGCTAGCGCTCGAACCGCTATCCGACTTGGTGTCGGACTCCGAATAGTTTATCGGAGTGAGAACGACTCCGACCTCTCTGGATCCAATCTGAAACGGTGCTTGGCCGTGTCCAAACTAAATCGCTGGATATCGGGTCTGCTGCATGAGGTAAAGGTGCACAGCGTCGCCGGAATTGTACGGGAAATTGACGACCTCTCCCCTTCTCGGCCCAACTCGGGCTGGCTCAAGGCCTAGCGCAAGCCGGACGCCGAAGGAGAGAGTTGTCCCGATGTTCGGCGATGTGAAGGACTGCCGCAGGAAGTCGCTGAAGGAGACGGCGGTGTCCTGTGTGCCGACTGGTGCAACGTCGGCTGGTTCCCCGGCTGGCAAGATTGGATCTGCCTCAGCCAGGGTGAGATTGCCGAATTGATCGGCGATGAAGTCTAAGCTTCCGAAGGTAATTGCATCTCCGGGGAAGAACTTGTTGCTGTCGACTCCGTTGATTGAATCCATCGAATCTTCAGATGAGGAATTCGCCAGAGGCCCCTACCTGGCGCGCCAATTGTCGGTGCTTTGCACCGGCAATAAAACTATGGGGCTACTCGGCGAGGGTGAATTCGGTGGACTGCAGAGGGACACAAGAGAATTATACTGGTTCAGGCCCTCAAGATGAGGTAATACCCTACGTCCAGTTGAGGTGTTATTCCTCTGAGGTGTTTGTAGATCGATGATCTGGTTGCTCTTGTTGTGCTTGCCCTAAGGGGCGCCCTGCCTCCCTTTATATACTAGGGGACAGGGGTACATGATAAGGATCCCAGTCGGATACGACCAAGGGATTTCCTTCTTAGAGATAGAATCCTATCCGACTAAGACTATGTTTCCTTATTATAAAAGGTACAGCCTGCCAGGTGCTATCTTATCTCTAATTATATGGTCCGGCCCATGTACTGGTAATGAGGTACCCGGGGCCCATGGCCTCCACAAGTTGCCATGAGCAACATTATTCCAGCCGACATGACGCTGAAGAGTCTAACTTTCGAGTGGTGCACCACTTGGGAGAGACTATAAACATATTCCCGCTGACATGACGCGGAGGAGTCTAACCTCTGGGTGGGATGCCACTCGGGAAAGACTATAAACCCCCCTTTCCAGCTAACATGACGCTGAAGAGTCCCATATACGAGTAGCATCCTACTCGGCAAGACTATAAACACACATTCCGACTGACATGAAGTCGAAGAGTCCTACATACGAGTAGTTCCCTACTCGGCAACACTATAAAGTTTATTCCGGTTGACATGATACCGAAGAGTCTCATATACCAGTAGTATACTACTCGGGAAAGACTTCCAGGTTAAAGATCTTTGACTTTATGTTTAATTGTCTTGACAATTAAGCACAAAGTCGGGGGCTACACCTAATAGGTGCGCCTATTCGATGCCCACTATTCATATATCTCCATGAAGCCCTTCATAGCCTCGCTGCCAGATGACATGAAGCAGGACTCGGGTAGAAGAAGCACTCAGACAAAAGAGTACTCGGGAGCAATCCACTCGGGAAGACTTCACCGTGGAGGATGAGCACTTGGCGTCAGCTGTGACTCAACTATGAAGGTCTCAGGGGCTACTGTGGAAGACATGGGCCCCAGGTACCTCACCACCTACATATGGGCCACTCGGATAGAGGATGGGCCGAATCATGTAGTTAGAGATAAGATAGCACCCGGCAGACTTTGCCTTGTACGATAAGGAAAACAGAGTCTTAGTCGGATAAGTTTCTATCTCTAAAGGAAATCCCTTGGCCGTATCCGGCTGGGATCCTCATCTTGTACCCCTGTCCCCTAGTATATAAAGGGAGGAAGGGCGCCCAATGAGGGCAGTGAAAATCATTGATCGACATAACCTCTCAGAGGAATAACACCACAACTGGACGTAGGGTATTACCTCACATCGAGGGCCTGAACCAGTATAAAATCTCTTTGCGTTTCTCTGCAATCCACTGAGTTTCCCCTCACCGAGTAGCCCTATAGTTCTATTGCCGGTGTAAAACATCGACACAGCTTTTGGATGTCCTTCTGGCTAGTTGGGGGTGCCATGTTCATGATAGCGTTAATTTTTTCTGGATTGGCCTCTATGCCTCGATGTGATACGATGAAGCCGAGTAGCTTTCCGGATGGTACATCGAAAGCGCTCTTTTCCGGATTCAACTTCATCTTGAATCTCCGAAGGCTTTGGAAAGTTTCTTCCAAGTCAGCGATGAGGTCTCCTTTGGTCTTTGTCTTGATCACCACGTCATCGACATATGCCTTCACGTTGCGCCCAAGTTCAGTGTGTAAACACCGTTGAATTGCTCGTTGGTATGTTGCTCTAGCATTTTTCAACCCGAACGGCCTAGTGATATAGCAGTATGCTTCAAATGGCGTGATGAAAGAAGTCTTCAGGCAGCCCTCCTCCTTCAAGCTAATTTGGTGATATCCCAAGTAACAATCGAGAAAGCTGAGAAGTTCGCAACCCGCAGTTGAATCCACCACCTGATCTATTCTGGGTAGACCAAATGGATCTTTAGGGCACGCCTTGTTTAAGTTGGTGTAGTCGATATACATGCGCCATTTACCGTTCTTCTTCTGGACTAAGACTGGGTTTGCCAGCCAATCCGGGTGGTAGACCTCTTTGATGAACCCAGCTGCAAGGAGCTTGGTTATCTCCTCCCGAATAGCATCTTTGCAGTCTTGTGCGAAGCGCCATAACCGTTGTTTAACTGGCTTGGCGTTCAGCTTGACGTTGAGGGAATGCTCGATCACCTCCCTTGGTACACCAAGCATGTCGGAAGGTTTCCAAGCAAATATGTCCCTGTTCGCCTGGAGGAAGGTGACAAGCACGTCTTCCTATTTAGGGTCGAGTCCGGTCCCGACTAGAGCAGTTTTGGAGGGGTTGGAAGGATCTAGGGGGATCTTCTTGGTTTCAGAATCCGCTAAAATTCTCTACTTGGCTGCTTTTTTGGCTAGAACCTAATCGTCTTTACAAGGAGTTGTAGCAGATAGCCAAATGCTGTTGCGTCCGATTGTTGCTTCTTGAGATTGGGCCAGCTCGTAGCTCTCCTTGTCCCAGGTGGAGGCTTGCTTGACATCGCTGCAAAGGGAAAGAACTCCGGTTGGTCCTGGCATCTTGAACATCATGTAGGTATAATACAGCACTGCCATGAACTTGGCTAGCACCGACCATCCGAGTATAGCGTGATACGCGGTCTTGAAATCAGCAAACTCGAAGTAGATTTTCTTGGTGCGGAAATTATTCCTCGTGCTGAAAGTAACTGGCAGAGTTATCTGTCTGAGTGGAGTAGAAGATAGGCTAGAGATTACCCCGTGGAAGGGTGCTGTACTCGGCCGTATCTCTGAACAAGGGATCTTCATCTCATCCAGTGTCTTGGCAAACAGAATGTTGAGAGCACTGCCTCCATCAATGAGAACCTTCTTCAGTTTGATGCTCCTGACGACCGGGTCTAGGACGAGTGGATAGCATACTGGATGAGTGACCCAATCAGGATAATCTGCGTGGTCAAACGTGATTGGCGTTTCTGACCAGCGCAAGTATTAGGGGGTGTCTACTGCAGAGACCGAGTTGATTTCGCGTGCTGTGAGCTTTTGCTTCCACTTGGACTCATGTGCAGGTGGCCCTCCAAAGATGTGGTTGAGCTCAGCTTGGGGATCTTGGTAATCACCGGCTATGCCCGAATCCAACTTGTCTTTATCGGTGCCAGATGTTGAAGCCTACTCGAAAGCAAACTTCTTAAGCATGAAGCAGTCCTTAGCCACATGCTTGCCATTTGGATGAAAGGGGCATGGCCCGTTCATCACTTTTTGGTATTCGTTATTTCTCGAGGGTCGCGGCCGAGTACGCTCCACGGTGGCCACCACATTATCTGACTTCCGCTTGCGGTTGCTGGATTTGTTCTGTGTTGGCCTGTCATGGTCTTTCTTATCCTTCTGCTGGGGCTCCTTTTTGTCATCGAGAGCCTAAGCGACCGTGTCGGCCGAATCGGCGCACTTGTTCACCATATCAAAAGGAGCCTTCACAGAAGGAGGGTTTTTGAGTGAACTTGGCAATGAACAGGGCATCTTTGACTCTCTTGCGGAAGGCGATGATGACGACCTCGTCCTTGATCATTGGGATCGAATTCCGCTTCTCGGAAAACCTTTTGATGAACTCGCAAAGAGACTCATTCTTTCTTTGGTGCAACTGATAGAAATCGTGCTCAGAAGATGGCCTCTCGTAAGTTCCCTGGAAATTGGCGATAAAGCGTTCCCGGAGTTCTCCCCAGGAGCCGATTGACCTCTTTGGGAGTCCTGTCAGCCATGTCCTCGCCGAGTCGGCTAGAGCGACTGGGAGGTAGTTAGCCATGGCTTTGTGATCTCCCCCAGCTGCTCGGACCGCTAGAGTGTAGACCATGAGCCAGGACTCGGGATTGGTCTTCCCGTCGTATTTCTCGATTCCAGTCGTCTTAAAACCCGACGGCCAGTCGACCTGTTGTAGCTCCTGGGTAAAGGTCGGTACTCCTTCATCTACATAAGGACTCTGACTCCGACCGGAGCGATGAAGGTCGGTACTCCTTCATCTACATAAGGTCGGAGTACCAGCCTTATGTAGAATGAGCTCGTGGTAGAGGCCGAAGCGCTTATTCTCGTCTTCTAGTCGGTGCTGCTCATCTTCCTCTTGTTCGCGGCGCCGTGCGTTGATGTCTCGCTGAAGATCACGCCGTAGTTAGCCTCGGAGATCTTGGTTGTCCCGACGATCATTTTGATGTCGACGCTACTGGTCATTGTTGGGGTTGCCGAGTGACGTCTGACGTGACTCTATGTGTGGCTGGCTAGAGCTGGCTGCTCGGTGTCGTGTCAAGGCGGATGAGACCGCCGTTGGAGAAGCCGACCGGTTGGTCGGTATGAGGGTATCGCCCGACTGTTGGTGCTACTAACATGCGGCAGCGGTGATCATGGCTTTTATCTTAGCTATAGTCGGGGTGGCCTGGTGATCAGGCCCAAACTGGAGCGTGTATAGTAGAGTTGCAGCGGCTACGACATTTTGCTGAGGCATTACGAAGACGTCGTGGTCGCCGACTCGGGTTTGGAGGATTTGTTGTTGAGCGGTCTGCCTAGCCCTACGCAGATCATCGTTGTGGGCATCGCGCTCAGCGTGCAGGCATCTTGCTTCTTCCTCCTATTGTTCTCGCAGTCAGCGGGCCTCTTCCTCTTGCTGCTCATGTAGTCGGCGTGCCTCCTGAGTGGGAGTAGAGCCCTTGGACGCCATGAAAACTTCGCGGGGTGGGGAGAAGCTTGCCAAACTGCTATCCGACTTAGAATCAGAATCAGAGTAGTTGATAGGTGTGATTACAACTCCGACCTCCCTAGATCCGATCTCGAGCGGCTTTGGGCCGTATCCGAGTCAAACTCCAGGGGATCAGGTTCACCGCATCAGATGTTGATTGAAGTTATCTGCGGCGTCGCCGAGTCCGAACAGGAGATTGACGATCTCCTCCTTTCTTAGCCCTCTCCTCCTTTCTTAGCCCTATCTCGGCCGGCTCAAGGCCGAGTCCAAGTCGAACACCGAAAGAAAGAGTTGTCCCAAGGCCCGGGCATGTTGAAGATTGCCGCAGCATGTCGATGAGGGTTGCTGCGGCGTTACGTAGGCCGACTGGCGCGGAGTCGGCTTGGTCCCCGACCGATCGGATCAGGTCTGAGTCGGACAAGATAAGGTTGCCGAATTCGTTGGCGACGAAGTCGAGGCTCCTGAAGCTGATTGTTTGCCCAGGGAAGAAGTTGATGCCGTCAACTTTGGTGGTTGGATCCATCAAGCTTGTTGAAGATGTTCTCGACGAAGCCCCTACCTGGCGCGCCAACTGTCGATGTTTTGTATTGGCAATAATAATATGGGGCTACTCGTGAGACCTAAACTTGATGGATTGCAAAGGAACACAAACAATTTATACTGGTTCAGACCCTCGAGATGAGATAATGCCCTACGTCCAGTTGTGGTGTATTGCCTTTGAGGTTTCTCTGGTGAGATTTCAATATCTGGGATTCTCTGCCCTCAGGGGCACCTTACCTCCCCTTATATACCGGGGGACAGGGTTACAAAGCAGGAATCCCAGTCGGACTTCGACCAAGGGATTCCTGCTAGGAATACAGCGATCCCGACTAGGACTGTATCCTAACCTTGTCGTACAAGGCTATGTATGCCGAGTCCTATTGTATCCCTAATTACAAAGGTAGGCCCACCCTCTGTCCGAGTGACCCAATAGCTTCTCATGAGGTACCTTGGGGGTCATGACCTCCACAACACATGAGCTACAATAAGTTGACTGGCCATCAGGCTTCAAGCTGACTAGTATCGACAAGTACAACGGCAAGACCAACCCAGAGTCTTGGCTAACATTATACACTCTGGCAATCCGAGCTGCTAAAGGCGACCACAAGGCCATGGCAAACTATCTCCCTGTCGCCCTAACTGACTCGGCATGAACGTGGTTAACGGGGCTTCCTAGAGGGTCTATTGGCTCCTGGGGGGAACTCCGCGAGTGCTTCGTATCAAATTTTTAGAGCACATACGAAAGGCTAGCGTCCGAGTACGATCTATACCAATGCCACCAAAGGAAAAACAAGTCTCTCCAGGACTTCATCAAGCGCTTTTCCAAGAAGAGGAACTCTATCTCCAAGATCAAAGACGGGATGGCCATTGCTGCCTTCTGCAAGGGAGTCAGAGACACGCCGTTCATTGCCAAGTTCACTCATAAGCCGCCAACTCCATCAAAACTCTCTTTGAGATGGCTAACACGTACGCTGACTCGACCAACATTGTTGCTGAGGCACTTGAGGACAAGCTCCGACAAAGGAACGACGCGAGATGGACGATGCGACCCCATCCAAGCCCAGGAACCACAAGCAAAAATCTGAGGACCTCGTCGCGGCAGTCGATTGCAGCCATCCTCGACCTCCCAAAACCAAAGATTATCAGAACGACAAGTGACATGCTCTGGGCTTTAAAAGCTCAAATGCAAGGATGGCACCCCCACTCCCAACTCATGCAATACCAAATAGTTAAGTCACTTTCTGATAAATATTTTTTTCTTTATATGATGTTCTCATCTAAACGGGGTTAGAGGCAACTCACTTCCCTATGGTTTGACTCGGATACAGCTTAGCGCCAGTTAGGATCGGATCTAGGGGGTGGGATTGTCAATTCCTCACTCGGCCTCCCCGATGTCGCAGCCACTTACACCTAAAAGGTGTATATGCTGCACACTTTCTAATTTTGCTCTTAATGGTTGCAAAAGTACCCGAGTAGCATAAATTCTGATCCATGAAGCTTTGCTCCGTGAAAGACAAACTAAAGTCACTCAAAACGCGTGTCTGGGAAAGAGCCATGAGCCAACTCTCAACGCTCGAGGGCTATGATTAGTCGGGCAAAGTGTTTAAACGTAAGGGGTCAACTACTCGAGGAAATTAAAATCAATAAGAGGAGGAACACATATTTACATATATTGCAAAATGCATAAATTTTTTCAGGTGATTATTTTCTTCATCAGATGCTACTCGTTCTATATATTTATAATGCAGGGCCAGTTCTAGATATGCATAACAGGAACTCATGGATACGAGCCTATCTCCTACGCTCGGGGGCTGGACTAGTCTGCCAAGATGCACTTGGAGCGTGATGCCTCAAGAATCACTCAGAATGCTCCATGAAGGCTACTGACAGAGTACTAGCACCAATCGAGACATGGATGTCACCTTTGCGTTGGTACGCTCCATGAGGGTCGCCAGCCGAATCCTATGCTAATGGGAGGTTCGAGTACCTTATTTGGCTACAACTCTACTAAGTAGGGTAAGCCCCACGAGGGTCGCCAGCTGAATCCTATGCTAATACGAGGTTCGGGTACCTTATTCAACTACAATTTTGCCAAGTTGGGTACACCCCAAGAGATTCGCCAACTGAATCTTGTGCTAGCGTAGCATTCGAGTACCTATTTGGCCAAAACAAGGGAAGAAGCCACTACTGGAGATCTCAATCAAGAAGAAGCCAGAACCCGTACAATCAGAGGCTGCACCAATCCTAGAACCTATGGAAGTGCTCATTATTTTTTAAGACTGAAGGACCCCAATCATTCGATTCCTATTGGAAGACAAACTCCCTAAAGATCGCAACGAAGCCGAGCGAGTCAAGCGACGAAGCAAAAGCTTTATTGTAGTTGGAGGAGACCTATGTCGCCGAAGTGCATCCAGAGTTCTCATGTGCTACGTCATAACTAAGGAGGTCAAGCAAATTCTGCAATTTATCTACTCGGGCATTTGTGTCAACCACATTGCATCTAGAATGTTAGTCAGAAAGGCTTACAGACAAGGATTTTTCTGGCTGATTGCGGTTATCAACGCTGAAACACTCGTTTGGTCATGCAAGGGATGCCAATTTTTCACTCGGCAAACACATCTCCCGGCTCAAGAGTTGCAGACAATCCCAATTTCGTGGCCCTTTGTAGTCTGAGGGCTCAACATGGTTGGGCTGCTTAAAAAGGCACCAGGAGAGTTCACACATCTTTTCATCGCTATGGACAAGTTCACAAAGTGGATTGAGGCTAAACCCATTGCAATCATCACTACGGCTAGGGTGAAAGACTTCATACTGAGTATAATCTACCAATTTGGTGTCCCCAATCGCATCATTATGGATAGCGCCACTCAGTTCATGGGCGACATATTCAAGGATTTCTATGATGATTTCAACATCAAAATCTGCTACACTTCGATGGCACATCCCCATGGCAATGGGCAGGTTGAGCAATGATAAAAATCTCTGAATTTTATGGGTTGTGCTAGGTATGTCAGTTTGGGCTGGTTTATTCGGTAGTAGGCTGAAGATATGAGTTCTTAAATAGCATGCCCTATTGGGTCGCCCGCTGGTCGCGTTAAAATCGTGATGCAGGTGCTATTTTATAAGAACCGATTAAATAATCATATACGCTTCATGCTAAGCCTACAACTGGGTTTATAGATTCGGGTATCTTGATTATTTTAAGGTATTGAGGATATATCCTTATAAGAATCAATAGCTGGTCTCCATTAAAATTCGGGATGCAGGTATCTCTCAAGTGCACCTCATCACGCATTGAACTTAGGTCCATAGTGATACATGGCTTACATGCTTAGCCAAATTGGCATGAGCAAAATTTCAGTCAATAGTTGGTTGAAGAGTCTAATTTTTGAGAAACATATCACTCGGGAAAGACTTAAAGGTTAAAGATCTTTAACTTTATGTTTAATTACTTCTCAATTAAGCACAAAGTCAGGGGCTACACCTAATAGGTGCGCCTATTCGGCGCACACTATTCATTTATTTTTATAAAGCCCTTCATAGTCTCGTTGCCAGCTGACAAGAAGCAGGACTCGGGAGAAGAAGTACTTGGACAATGAGTACTCGGGAGCAAAGCAATCAGGAATTTTTTCACTGTGGAGGATGAGCACTCAGTATCAGCTGTGACTCAACTATAAAGGTCTGAGGAGCTACTATGGAGGCCATGGGCCCTAGGTACCTCAAGGAAGGTGATATGGTCATTCGGATAGTGGATGGGCCTGATCATGTAATTAGGGATACAATAGAACTAGGCGTATGTTATCTTGCATAACAAGAAAAGGGATATAGTTCTAGCCACATACGATGTGTTCCTAGAAGAAAATCCCTTGGCTGAGACCGACTGGGATTCTTATCTTGTAACCATGTCTCCTCAGTATATAAGGGGGGCAAGGAGCCTGTCACAGCTCGATGTTTTGGGAATTAAATAATTAATTAATAATTAATTTTCCAGAATTTATATTAAATTATAAAGCAAATTAATTAAGTGAAGTAAAAATGGGAAATAAAAATTTCTTTAATAAATCATGGTTGAAATTATTTTTAATAAATTATTTGTCTGTAATTACACTCTCTGAAATTTTCTCGGATTTTTCGAAGCTCCAGAATTAATTTTAATACCACAAAGATCAATTTCAGTAATTATTTAAATAATTCCCAATTCTTTTCCTTTTCTTGGGTTGTCGTTCCCGAATCTTCCATGAAAAGTTTGACTCCAGAAAAATCCTCAAAGTTCCAAATCCGACAGACTCGGATTTATTTATTTCCCTTTTATCGAATATCCATTATTTTTCCCCTTGGATTTTATCGAATAAAATCCAAATCCTCAATACTCAGAATAGTCGTTTCATCCCAAAAACCCTTGGTCTCCTCTATTTCAAATAAATATTCTAATTCCAAAAATGTCTCGTTAATCCTGAGTTCCAAAAATAGTCCAGAAAAACCCTCCCCTTTTTCCTTTTTCCTTCTCCTTTTTTATTTTCCCTTTATTCTTTTTCCCTTTTCCCTGTTCCTCTTCTTCCTCCTGGCCTCCTCTTTCTTCTCGTCTCCTTCCTCTATCTCTCTCTGCGTCCAGCCCGAGCCGGCCTGCTCCAACCCCGAGCCGCCCGGGCCGAGCCCCTCCTCGGCCGAGCTCCCCCAGGCCCGGCCTGCGCTCGGCCTACCGCCGCCCGGCCCAGGCCAGCGCCGCCGCGTTGCCTCCGCGCCTGCCGCCGCCGAATCCGCGAGCCGGCTCCACCCGTGCTGCCACCGGATTCTCTCCGCTATAACGATAGCCGCCGCCCTCGTCTCCCATGCCCTAGTCCCCGTGCCACAGAAGCCCGCCGCCGCCGCTGCACCGATCTGCGCCGCCACCTGCGCCTGCTCCCGAGCGCCCGCCTCGCGCCGCCGCCGCAAGCCATCGTCGCCTCTGCTACAGCACACCACCGAAGCCACCCCACGCCTGCGTGCTGCCCCCAGCCCCTCTGCCTTGCCACCGCCAAAGGTCGCCGTGGTCGTCGTCATCTCCGCCTACCGTCCGTCGCCGGTGAGCATCCACTCCGTCGCCCCCAACGCCTCCATCCTCTCTTCCTCCTTCGGCGCCTCTGTCCTTTCCCCTCTGTGCTCGGCGTCCTCATCATCGTCGGCCTTGCCGTTGCCATCTACACCGGCGCCCCGTTCCTTCCCTCGCCCCGGAGCCGCCGCCCCTCTCTGGAGCAGAAGCCGCTACCCCTGCTCCGATCTACACCACCGCCGCCCTGGGTCTGCCCTGCCCCGTGCGCACCGAAGCTGCTGCCAACGTCGTCGCCCACCGTGGCCTTCGCCGCACACTGGTGAGCCCGGCCAAAGTTCCTTCCCCTGTTCCTCGTCGTCATCTTTTCTTAGCCGCCTGCCCTGTCGGCCACTGTCGTCCATCGCTGCCGTCGGCACCTCCGCCCCAACGCCATGCCCCGGTCGCCGCCAGGTCGTCCTCCACCGCCGCCGCCCTCGTCGTCGACCTGGCGCTGTCGCCTGCCATCGCCCTCAGTGGCCGTCGCCCTCGTCCTCCTCGGCCACGCGCCGTTGCGCCATGGCTGGGCGCAGCCCCCTTGTGACCCCGACACGTGGCCCCATCGGAAACCCCCCCTTTGCACAATACCTGAAACCCTCTCGGTCGTCGGATCCACCCGATTTGATCTGAGCCGCTAGGTCTTCATAAAATCCTGAGGCCGAATCATAGCAGTCCGATCTTCGAGACCTAATCTAAACCATCAGATATTCATGTCTCTCCGGATGTTGCCACGTCAGCCTTAGCCACTTCAGTAGTCCACTGGCTCCTCCTATTCCTAAATCCATGAACCAAGTCCACTGTATGCCTGGCCACCGACCATGGACCCCATATGTCAGCATTCATCTAAAATAATTTTTCTAATCCCAAAATCCAGAGAATATTCCTAAGAATATTCTTTTTTATTTCTTTTCGGATTTATTCTGAATTCAATTTTCTGAAAGCCATATCTTTTCCGTCTGAACTCCATTTCGACCCGTTCTTCTTCCTAAATTCATCTAAAATCATAATTTATTTGTTTATGTACTTTTTAGTATTGTTTATTTGGAGTTTCTTAGGATTTATTATCGTTTTGCATGTGTCGTGTATAATCACCGTTTCGAAAGATCGTGGAGTCTGCGGAAGAGTTCGGAAGATTATTTGAAGACTTTTGCGATTGCAAGGCAAGTCACACGACAATCTCCTTGAGCATGTTGATCCCGTTTGCGAAAGCTATTTTATTTTAAAGTTATTGCATGAAATGCTTTAGAATGACATTATTACGGGTAATTATTTAATAGCCAATATTCTTTGATATTTATGGTCATTTTGTTATTGCTATCTATACCTTGATACCCCGGGTAATAATATTGATTAGCTGGATGTTTAATTATTGATCTGGCTAGATTATTTAGGATTTGCTTAGCCATGCCTAGAAACTATAGTGACATTTTATGTGGGGAAAGTTAATGAATCACTTATCAATAATTGATGGACAATGGCTACAATTTCACGATAGTGAGTCATGGCTGATTAATTAACTATGTCAAATAAAACTTGACTAAATGGTGAGTTGTGAGTACTGGGGTTGAGAATGTTGCTAGCGGTACTCATGACAATTAAGGATCGGTTCGCGGACTACTTGTTGCGAAGCAATACTCGTGCTAACCACAAGCTAGTATGGGTAATGGTGGGAACCAAAGTATAGTACGTTCAACCGGGGTCCACCATGGTGTGTTGTGGCTGTGTCAATAAGACCACCATAGCTGCGTCAATAAGTCCATGTCTTGGGCGTTGGATCGTCTCCCAGACTAGGTATCTGTTAACACCAAAATTTGGTATGGATCTTTATTGGATTCGGTTAGGGAAAAATCATGGTTAACTGGCGGGAATTAAATTCAAAAGAAGCCGAATTCAAGGAGGAATCATGAAGACCATGGAGAGGCAGTTAGTATCTTATCTATAAATTAGGTAGAGATAATTTTTTTTAGGAAACCTGATCTCGTGCCCGATCAGGACTTGTTGTTTTTCTTTTTATAATTAGGAAACTCCTGTTTCATATCCGATCAGGACTGTATCAACTCGGGGTATAAATACGTACGCCCAGGGACCTTGTAAATCATCAATCAGATCAATACAAACTTCGGCGCATCGCCACCCTATTCAACGGGTTCTTGCTTCTCGAGCCGGGCTGCATCGGTTAAGTTCGACCTCCTGCGAGAGGGTAAGTCTCGTTACCCCGACTACCGTATCGACTAGGACTTCCTCGGTTAGGTCCGATATTCTAGCCGGCCTGCGGTAGTCGGCTTACCACGATATATCTGTTTTGTCTACGGCTACATCAGTTAGGTTTGATCTCATAGGCCGAGTAGATATATCACATCACGCATGCATAGGCTTATCGGCTTACTGGGTGTAACTTATCATCAGTTAGTGCTACATCGGTTAGGTCCGACCTACTAAATTGCATGATAAATTATTCCTGCTAGGTTGATCGGTTTTATGCAAGCGTTTTATCGGAATGTATAGCCGATAAGTTATCATTTTACATCACGATTGCATTAGATCTATCGGCCCATCGAGGTTCAGTTATCATCATCAGTCTGTGCTGCAACGGTTAGGTCCGATCTATTAGACTGGTGATAATAATTCTATCCTTACTGAGCCGATGGGTGCTTACGCAATGTTCTATCGGAGTGCCTAGCCGATAGGTTATATTTTATTAATTAAGGCTGATTGCATTGTTCAACACGTTTTTGGTATGCTGCATCGTCATCGGCTTTCTAGCCGATACACGTTATATCAGTAATCGGCTAGTTTATTTATTTATATTGTTATTGGTTCCTTAGCCACATGGTTTACTTATTTCGTCTAAGCCATCATTGGCCTCCAGTCGATGTATAAGTGCTTTGTCTATATCGGTCATCGGCCGATGGAGTGAGTCCAATTCGGCTTCCAGCCGATTGGCTCAATGATCTAATATTCTCTATCTTCTTGTCAATTGCAGGGTCAAATTGATTGGCACGCCTATGAACCTCAAGATTTAGGACTTGCACTGGAGTTAAGCAAATCTCCCAGGCCTTCGCGTGTCTCTAGGCGCCGAACCAGGTCATTGGCTCGTTCCCGACGCTGTCGGTGATTTTCGGCGTCAACAGTATCTGATCAATCCTACCGAAGACTGGTGGTTCAGCGGGTGGCTCCCTTGTTGTGCGGGTTACATGGAAGGTCCTATCACAATTACTTTCTGATATACCGTGGTGTTATCAAGGGGCACAGTGATGTGCTGTGGAGTTATGTCTTGTGGGTAAATTGGTACACCTCTAGCCAAAGTAAAACTGTTCGAATAGCCGTGCCTACGGTTAAGGGTGGCCTAGCAATGTTTTCTGTGATTAGTCCCACACTACTCATTAATGGAAATAAATGATGGAATATTGATAGCTCCTGTTTGGAGAGTTATGGTTTTGGGCCTGAACTACATTGAAGCGTTGTTCAGAGATGAATTTAATTGTTGATATTAATTGAACTATACGGTTTTCAATGGTTTTAAATGCAAATGTTTTAAATGCTGTTTTACGCAAATAAGCCATACTATGCCTTTCCTTTGGTATCCTGTTGCATTACATTGCATTCCCTAGTGTGGCTTGTTGAGTACGGTGGGTGGTACTCAGTCTTGCATTATTGCAATCTTTAGAGTGAAGCTTTGCGAGGAGGAGAAGTTTGGTGTTTGGCTTATACCCTAGTTGAGCTGTCTGTGGCTTGGTGCTGAAGCTACGCTAGTTGCCGTTCCGCTGCTGTTTTCTTCTGTGTGAGGACTAAGTGCCTCTTCAGTAAGTATTTATTGTTATTTCGTTTTGGTTATGTTTATCAAATTGTCGATTTGTGTACCTCGGCTGATTCCTGGATGAGGATGTATTGCACAAATTAGTTTTAGAAATTCTGGTGAATTTCTGGGTGTGACAAGTTGGTATCAGAGCCAAACTTGACTGTAGGATAAGCCAAACGATCAGACCTTAAGGATATCTTTTCAAAAAAAATCTGTTTGCGGAAAAAATCTCCCCTCATCTACGGAATTCTCTGTAAAGTTTTTTTTTATCCATCCTTCCTTCCTCCTTCCACTGTTCTAGTTGTTAAACCTGGTGGCTATAGCAAGGAAGATGATGGAAGTCGTCTCAAGCATCGGAGAGCGTCAAGGAAGATTCTCGAATCCAAGTCGTCGTGTCGTCTACGTGGAACGAAGATTTTGTGCTATGAACCAATCCTAACCCAGACCTCCCTTATGACCTTTGCAGAGTAGTGATGCTAGAATAGCACGTGTGTTGCTTGCTTGTGTGTAGGTATGGTCTACATCTGGGGATGTAATCATACTAGGTTGTTTGCCTAATCAACCTGAACTGTAACTGCTTACTTATATCACATCAGTAGTACAACTTGGGTAAAGTCCTTTCTATAGCGTAACCCTCTTCTTTCTCCCTCACTGGCCCCTTCAACAGATGGTCAACACCAGGAACGGAAGTTATACAAAGAACAACAACAACAGGGGTGGTTCCAGCACACAGGACAATGAAACAACCACCCATGTTCCTAACATGTCGAAGAACCCTACGCTTGCTCAAGTCTTAGCTAACCAGACCCAGTTAATGACCCTGATGATGCAAAGGATGTAGAACAATCAAGCTCAGAATCAAACACCGGCTCCCCCGCCCCGCTCCAAGCTGTCTGAGTTTCTTCGTGTAAGGCCACCTACGTTTTCAAGCACTACCAACCCCGTGGAAGCTAGTGATTGGTTGCACGCTATTGAGAAGAAGCTGGAGCTACTTCAATGTACAGATCAAGAGAAGGTCGCCTTTGTGTCACATCAGCTTCGTGGACCTGATTCAGAATGGTGGGATCACTTCAAGGCGAACAGAGTAGAAGGTCAGCAGATTACCTGGGCAGAGTTCACTGAGGGTTTCAAGAGAGCCCATGTTCCTGCTGGAGTAGTTGCTTTGAAGAAACGTGAGTTTCGTTCTCTCAAACAAGGTAACCATAATGCGACGGAGTTTCTCCACGAGTTCAACCGCTTAGCACGTTATGCTCCAGAAGATGTGCGTACCGATGAAGAAAAGCAAGAGAAGTTTCTAGAAGGGTTGAATGATGAGCTGTTAGTTCAGTTAATCTCCGGGGACTATGAAGATTTTCAGAAGCTGGTAGACAAAGCAATTCGCCAAGAAGATAAGCACAATAGGATAGAGAACCGCAAGAGGCGAATGACTACTTACAAGGGACTTCAGAGCAGCAACCAGAGATAGCGAACCATGCCGCTTCAGATTGGTGGATCGTTCTCGGCACCACAAGTTTCCCAGGATGCCAACCCCAATGGTCATGATCAAGACAAAAACAACAGTACAATGGACAGTGCTCAAGGATCTCAACCTATACCAGCTCAGCAAGACCAGCCTCAACCGGACAACAATGAGGAGAAAACGTTTGTGTGCTACAACTATTTTGAGCCCGGCCACTTTGCAAAACATTGTCCGAAGCTGAAGCGCCATCAACAACAGGGACGTGACAACAACATCATCATCACTGGAGCCAATGCAGTGCCTCTATTGTAAGTATTTATCGTTATGTCGTTTTGGTTATGTTTATCAAATTGTCGATTTGCGTACCTCGGCTGATTCCTGGACGAGGATTTATTGCACAAATTAGCTTTGGAAATTCTGGTAAATTTCTGGGCGTGACAGAGCCCCCTTGGGGCAGATCGATACACACAACCAATCTCATCAGAGAAACCTCAAAGGCAATACACAACAGCTGGAAGTAGGGTATTACTTCACCTCAAGGGCCTGAACCAGGATAAACTCATTTCGTGTTCCTTTGCATCTATCAAGTTTAGGTCTTGCAAATAGCCCCATATTATTATTGCCGATACAAAGCATCGACAATCACCTTCTCGCCATACACCAGCATGAATAGGCTAAATTTGGTTGGCCATGTAGGCATGGTGCGAAGTGCCCATAGTAATGATGTGAGCTTCTCCAGCCACTTTCCCTTCGACACTCCGTCCATCCTCTTTTTCAAAGCTTCCAGAATTTTGCCATTCGCCCTTACGACTGCCTCGTTCGACTGTGGGTGTGCCATGGAGGCAAAGTTGATTTGCATGTTTAGCCCATCGCACATCTCTTTGAACTTGGCCGCATCGAACTACTTTCCATTGTCTGTCACAAACTCCTTCGGTATGCTAAAGCCTCATATTTTTCCAGACGAACGCTGGACTGCTGCCGAAGTTATGTTGGCCAATGGTTCTGCTTCGACCCATCACAAGAAGTACTCGATTCCTACATTAGTAAACTTGTAGCTAATTTTAGCCACAGGAAATGGGCCTATGATGTCCAGCCCCCATCGTGTGAAGGGCCATACAAGGGGAAGGGGTTGTAGCTTATACTGTGGGGCATGCTGGGACTTCTCATCCTTTTGGCATCCTAGGCACTTCCTAATGTACTCTTCGCACTTCCTCAAGATAGTGGGCCAGTACAGCCCCTAGCAAAGTATCTTGGCCACCACGGTTCACAGTGCTTGATGTGCGCCGCACTGGCCTTTGTGCACCACCCTAATCATTTCCTCCCCTTCGGCCTTAGAGATGTAGCGAAGCAACGGCTCCAGTATACCAGTTTTGTACAGCTGTCCTCCGACAAGCTTGTACCGGTGTGCTCTTGCTTGCAGCCGCTTTACTTCGGCTTCATACCCAGGGAGCCTTCCTTCAAAGAGGAACTGTACGAAGGGGGTACTCCAATCTTGGTCACCGTGGTTGATGTCCATAACTTGCTGCTGGTTCTCCTCATGCTTCATCTAGGCGTGTATATCACTTCGAAGAAGACTCCATGCTGGAACAGACCTCTGGTGCCCACTGGCTTCACCAGGACATCGGCCTCTTAATTTTCCCCCTTGGGAGGTGCTAGATTGTGATGCCAGTGAAGGCCTTCTCCATGGCCCATATGGCCTCCAAGTATTTCGCCATTCCTTCGTCCTTGGCTTTGAAGCTCTTGTTGATGTGACTAGCAACTAGCTTGGAATCTATTTTCACTACCAGCCGCCAGGCCCCCAACGCTTTCGCCTTTCGCAGGCCAAGGAGCACTGCTTCGTACTCCGTTGTGTTGTTGGTGGTAGGGAATTGAAGTCTTGCGGCGTAGCGAATGACAGTTCCTACAGGCAAAGTGTGGATTGCGGCCGCGCCTGCTCCCACGTACGACCATGACCCGTTGGAGAACATAGTCCAGCATTCTTCGCCTGCTGGCAACACTGCCTATTCTATGGGCGAAATCCATTCGACCACGAAGTGTCACACTCTGAAAATCACCCTAATTAAAAATTATTTTGGGTAAATGGAAATACAAGAATACACTAGAAAATTTGTTTATGAAAGTGTTTGAATAAAATTTTGAAATTTCCAATATTAAAAATCCCAAGTTAAAATTTTAATTAGTGCTCAGATGCTTTTATATTCCCTGGGGTTTTGGTTGGAATATTTTAGGCATTTAAATATTATAATAATGTATTTTTCTTTTATTTCATGGTAGTTTTTGCCTCTACCAAATTCCTCATGCTTTAATAAACTCTCTAAAATTTTCTCAATTTTTTTAGAGCTCCAGAATTAATTTTAATGTTATAAAGATCATTTCAGTAATTAAATAAATAGAAAACAAATCCCTTTCTTTTCCCTTGTTTGGGCCGTTCCTATCTTAGTCCTTTGGCATCTCCTTGTTCAACTCGAACTCTGGTTCCCCTCCTCCTTCTATACTTCATGTCGTTTTTGAATCCCTAGTTTTTCCTTGAAAAGTCTAACACTAGAAAATCTCCTCGAAATTCAGAATCCAAATCCTCGGATGTATCCAATTCCCTTATGAAATACACGTTGCTTTTTATTTAAATCCCCTTTGTTTCCACAGAGTCCAACTTCCGATGAAATAAATTAAATTCCCCAAATATCCATTTTCCTTCTTGAAATAGATCCCTGATAATTCCTCAAAATTCCTTTTCGTTGAAATTAATCCAAACCCTAGATATTTCCAGATTTTCCCCATTTCAAGTCCCCATAAAATGTCGTCACCAATTCCTTGATATTTCCAATAGTCTGACTCCCATAAAATATTCTCAATTTTCCGGTTCTCAAAATATTTCGATATTTTGAGCGTTCGAATATTCCCTAAAGTATTCCCTATTTTCGAATCCCGAATATTCCAATTTCTCGACCTCTGCAAAATATCTTTTAATTTTCCTATTCCCGAAATATTCCAATATCCAAAATCCCAAATCCCTAAAGGTCGAAATTAATCCCCAAAAAAAATTCCATTTCCTTGCCATCAACCCAAATTCTCGACTCCCAAAATACTCCTAAAAATTTCAGATGTCCAATTATTCTCCAAATATTCCAGCAATTCAAATATCCCAAAATTCTTCGGATTCCTTTAATTTCCAAAATCCTGAAGTATCCCTCGGATTCCTTAAAATATCCAAAAATTCCACATCTGGCAAAATTGGAATTTTTCCCCAAAAACCCTTTCTTCTTTTTCCCCTTCTGCTTTTTCTCTTTTCCCCTTCTTTCTTTTCTCTTTTTCCTCCTCTCTTCTTCTTCCTCCTGCCTTCTCTCCCTCCAGCTCGGCCTGCGCCATCTTCTCGGCCCACAGCCTCCCCGCCGCCGGCCTGGCATGCACCCACTGCCGCAGCCACAGCCCCGCTCCCAAGCTCGGCCCGTGCCGCCGCCTAATCCGTCACCCAAGCCGCATGCGCCCTAGCGCCCCGCCCCTATAAATACTACCCCACCACCTCCTTTCCCCCATCCCGTGCCCTAGCCACTGCCGCTCGTGCACCGCCCCAGCAAATCAATCTGAGCCACCGCCGACCTCGCCGTTGCTCTTGGCTGTCGCAACCGTCGTCAACGTCGTCTTTGAGGTCACCGCCGCTGCCGGTGAGCACTCTGCCACACCACCCTCTATCTTCCTCCCCCATCGTCGTCGTCCCACCGACGTCGCGCAATTGAGCACCAGCCCCCTCAGCCTTTGTTCCCCTGTCATGTCCGGATTTTTCGTGTTCTGTTCTTTTTGCCGATTTCGAAAATCCACCTTTGGTTTATTCGCCTAAAACAGCTTAATGAAAAATTTTGCAATAAAAAAAAGATTTAATATGATTAATTACGGTGTCGTTTGTTTCCGCGTTCTTAATCGAGGTTATTTGGATTTCGGAAGTGGAGCTCTTTCCCAATTTATTTTTTTCCCCGGAGATTCAAATTTCATTCCCTAATTCCCCAAATAATCTCAACAAATTCAAGGATCCGAATTTGACAAATTTTTCCGCAAAACCCTGTCATTTTCCTTTTCTTTTTCCCTTCCTCTTCTTTTTCTTTTTTTCCACTCAGCCCCCTGCCTTTCTTTCTTTTCTCTGTTGCTCCTTTTTCTTCAACCTTCGGCAGGGAAGCCGAAGGTCTGCCTCCTCCTCTGGCCGCCCGGTCCGGCCCGCCCCTGCGCCGAGCCGCCACGCCGCCTGGCCGCCCGGCCCGGCCTCCTCCTGTGCCGCGCCCCCTGGCCCGTGCCGACGCCGCCGCGCTACGGCCTGGCCCACCTGCCGGCGCCGCCGCACCTCCTGGGTCGTGCCGAGCCCGGCCTGCTCCAGCGACGTCGCCGCGCCACGGTCTCCTCCGCCCTAACCGTCGCGCCGCCCCTATATATACACAGCCGGCGTCGTTTTCCTCTCCTCCTGAAGCCGACGCCGCTGCCCTCTTCTTCCGCAGCCGCGCCGAGCCGACGCGCCGCCAGTGCGCCGACGCCCCGACGCCGCCGGTGAGCATCGCCTCCTGCGCCTCGCCTGCGCCCTGCTTCTTCCCCGGCCGACGCCGCCGTCGCCCTCACCTGCGCCCTGCTCCCCCGACGACGCCACCGCCGAGTCGCTCCTGTTCCAGGCCGACGACGCCGTCGCCCACGCCTGCGATCTGCTTCCCCCGGCCGACGCCGCCGTCTCCCTCGCCTGCCTCCTGTTCCCGGCCGACGCCGCTGCCACCCTGCGCCGGCTTCCCATCCCGCCGAGCCTGCGCCGTGCTTCTTCGCCCGGCCGACGCCGTCACCGCCCCCTGCGCCGCCGGCCGACCGTGGCCGAAGCAGCTGGCCGGCATGGCTCTGTTCTCCTCTGTGGCATTGACACGTGGGACCCCCATCTGAAAATTTCCCCTGTTATCTACACCGTGGATTTCGAAGATTACATCATCTCGTCATATCAGCCCTACATCTCGCTTTGTCGTCGCCACATCATCTAATCCGATATACGTGGCATCCACGTCGTTAGGTCCACCACACCTTTTATTGGCATCCACGTCGTTAGGTCCACCACACCTTTTATTTTTCAGTCTGTAGACCGAGTCCGTCATGAACCATCTCACTGACCAGTGGGTCTCTCTCCTTTTTCTCCACAAAAATAATTCAATTTTCGAATTTAAAATTCAAGAAATATTCTCGAAATATTCCTTTTCTTTTACCTCAGGTTTTCCCATGTTTCTAGCCTTCCGGAGTTCATATCTCATCCATTCGGTGTAACATACCCAGAACATATATATATATACCGGAAATAAATTGTGGATAGTCATGGAAAAACTAATATAAAGTGCTAAGGCCTTGCTTCAAAACCTTTACCCATATATATGTGTATATCCATATGAAGACCCATATTTTGCTCTCTTTCGGAGAAAAACTAGTGATCATATTGTCAATTCGAATTTATAAGGAAACTTTCTGGAGAAATAAAAATCTGAGAAAATTACCCTAGAAACTACACCATCTCAGTCAACCACTGTAATTTTCACTGGATTTTATCAAATACATAAATGTCTCGAATAAATACCTTCACCTCAGCAAAATCTGGAAATTGTTATCTGCAGACAGCTTACTTGGCATTTTTTCCAGAACTAATCCATCAGACACCTTCTCACCAAAACCTACCAGAACCTGGGTTAGATTGTGAAATAACCACAGTAAAAATTTCAGTACAATCTTCACAAAAATCGCACATAAAATAATAGGACAAAACCTACTGACTCAGACAGGAAAGACTAATCTTTGGCCGAACTTTGAGGAATTATCAGGAAAAATCCACCAGTCTCACAACTCTGAATTTTGGCACAGAGCTAGTCATTATCACTCACTGCCCACAGTAAATTTTCCACAATTTTACCTATACTGTAACTCAGTCAAAATGCCAGCTCAAGTGGTCTTCTCAACCACTTCGTTAAACACACTCTCTAGAAGATGTTCTCTCTATTCTGCCACTGTCGAGTGGGTCCCGGCCATTGTGGGTCCCATCTGTCGGTCACTGATGTTCTCCAACCCGGCCCCACCTACAGAACCTTGTTGCCACGCTCGCAGACACGCGCCAGGCCACTGGCGATGCGCTCACAGAGCGGTGCCAGCGCGCCCTCCTCCTTCTCCTCGGCTAAGTCGACTGCAACCCGAGCCATTTCGCCATTGTACTCTCCTCACCACTCTCTCTCACTTCTCCATGGAAAGCCCGAGGCGAAAACCACGGCAACACCGAGAAACGCCACCTTCTTCCCCGGCGCCGGCAAGAAACCGACCGCCGCCATTCTTCTCTGGTGAGCTTCGCCACATTTGAGCTACGGGAACATGACCACCCTTGCATCCCTAATCCATCTTTCCCCTCCACTCTCTCTGTCTCCTAGGTTGAAGACGCCGTAGTGCACCCTCTGCTCCGGCGACCGCCGTCATCGCATGCACGCGTTCTCCCTGACCGAAGCAAGATTGGAGCTGAATCTTGGCCAGCAGCATCGCCAGCCCAGGACGAGCTCAAGAACCGAGCACTAGAAGCAGCCGAGTCCTGAGACTGTAGAACCACGTCTTCTTCCTCTCCGCCGGCCACCGTGCCCCCTTCTTGCTCTCTCTGACCACGGTGAGTTACATCTCGATTCCTCGCGCATGAAGCTACTGCAGGGTATCACTGAGCTAACGCCAACGGCATTTCTCTGGATTGTAGCCCAGATCCGGCCGTCGACGATCAACCGAAGTACTCTGCCGCCGTGAGACCTCTTCCGACGCGCTCGCCGCCGTTCTAGCAGCACCGAGTAATCCAACACCTTCGGTGAGCCTCTTAGGTCCCTCAGACATCGCATGCATGCATCCATTTGGCCCGTGAAATGCAATCCATATGCACGCCGAGTGAGTTCACCGCCTCCGCCGTCGTCGCCGTCGGTTCCGACCACTCCAGACAGTGAGACTACCACCGATAGTCGCGCAAAATCTTGTAGAATATTTCTCCTTTTGGCAACTCAGCGAGATCAACTGCCGTTCACCGTCGCCGTCGCCGCAAAGCTTGTCGGAGACGTTTGCCGCTGCGGGCTCTGTCCCGAGCAGCTGACAAGCAGGTCCCACCGTATTAGCGCGTGAGAGCACTGTCAACAGAGATTTAAATCGCCTGAGGTTCTATTTGTAAAAGATCAGTCACTGATGAGTGGGCCCTGGGCCTAAAAATAAAAAAAAAACATAAGGGCTCTTGATGGAAAAATCCATCTCACACGTGCCGGAGGACTGCGGGTTGATTGCCGGGAACTCCAGGGACCTCGGCGCAAAATGTATTACACTGACCAGTGGGCCCACGTTTTATAAAATCCGAGAAACATTAAGAAAAGTATAAATCCATTAAATTGTTCCACTGAAAATTAGGCAAACTTCTTAAATCCATATCAAATTCATTTTAACTCCAAATTGGGTGAAACCAGTTTTGTTGGTTTTGTAAGTTTATCCTCTAAAATCTGGTAAAATGAAAAGTAGCACTTTCTGTACAGAAAATTTACCTAAAAATTTATGAGAGTAAAAATGGGACTTTTAACTAGGAAATTCATAAGAAATTCATTATAACTCAGAAAAATGTCAAACCAATTTTTTAATTCTTATAAAAATGTATACTTTCCATTTATGAGCTCAGCTTGCACAGAATTAGGCCACACATAATCAGTACATTTTATTTTTCCAAAAGGACGCATAAAAATCGTAAAAATCATATCTCACAAATGGTAAATGCAAAAATAAAAATAACTTCACCAGAGAGTATATAAAACCAGTACCAAGTCACTGCACAAAAATCATGCATGTTAGAGCATTTTGCATTTTTGCATTATTTATCGGTTTTGCATTAACTTTAAAATTTAAAACTAGAAGAAGAGCCTTTGGAGTTCGAGGAGGTAGAATATTTTGAAGAACCTGAAGTAGACCTGAACCAAGGCAAGAATCCCACTACCTTTGAACACATTGCTCCTAAATTTTGGGATTATAAATGATTTTATTTCAACTTGCATCGTTATTTGGCTATGCAAATTATATAGATGGTGGGCAAAGGTAGTTAATCCCATTCCCTGCATAACCAACCTTGAAATGTTGATGACTTGCTACTTGTAACCCTAGGATGGGTAGAAGTACTTATTGAGTGCTTGCTATAAGGTATACATTGTTATATATGCTTAGACATGCATAGCTACTTACAACATATATCATGGCTATCTAATTATGTTTCAAATGGGAATTTACTTACTTCTGATCAGAGATGAATATCCGTGATATTTGTGAACTAAAACCGAAGCAAAACCGTTTTAAGACTTGGGCAAGCAAGTGGTACACATATGTGATAGTTGTGTACCGATAGGGGGAGTGTTTTGCCTGGGTTGCTTAAGGACCGAACTCAGTGTCATATTCTCATGTTAAACAGTACAACCACATGTGCTAGTTAAGGGATGGCCATAGCGGATTAAGTTATTTAATGTTTAGCCTTGCATTTTGGTAGGCAGAGTAGTAGGGGCAGTGCCTACGAATGTACGGTAGGGCTGTTCAGAGGAGCTACCTATGTGAACCATGAGGGACTGTGATCACCTCATGGCGTAGGCGTCTAAGTTTGTCCAATACAACGTTGTGTGCCTCGTGGGGAGCCGTGTAGGCAGATTTCCACGGCGCTGGGTTTAAGGCGTGGGCCCGCCACCCACAGCATTGGGGTAGCGCCCCGGTGTGGAGTAACACACCTCGTGCTGGTGCAAGGCTAAATGTTAGGTAATGTAAAAGCTGTGTTGTGACCTCTAAACCGCATTCAACGTGAAAAGTGTGGTGGTACCAACGGGTACCGGACAAACTAGAGTGTAGCCGTTGGGCTTCTATCACATCATGTGGGTAACGATGTACAAACTCTGCAGAGTCAAAACTAATCGGTTAGCCGTGCTCACGGTCATGAGCGGCATGGTTGTGTCCATTGAGTATAGATTTATATTTCTAAAATGTTTTATGAAATGGGATGGGATGATGAAGAATTTTATTGATTTATACTTGGTGATTGATGGTATGATAATGAAAAGGAGATGGCGTACTAAGTTGTATTATAGTCTTGCTGCCAAGGAGGGCAGTGAAGATATTAGTAATCATGAAAATGGATGCCATGATATTACTTTATCAGTTTATTATGCAATCTAATTTATGAACTTCTCTTTTAAACTATTGCGAAATAAAATTGGCTTTATGCAATAAAACTAGCCTTTCACATAGCCTTGATCTTGACTACAGCTTGCATGTATAATTAGGTTTGATTGTGGCCTTGCCAGTACCTTGTGTACTGAGTTCTATTTGTTTTTGTGAATGCTGCTATAGATCCATACACAGGTGGAGATGAGGACATGTTTGATGATTGTGGGGGTGAACAGATCGATCAGGACAGTCCTATCTAAGGGTTTACCCTTAGTCGGTTGCCTGGGGGTTTTGGGTAGCCAAGCTTCCGATGGACTAATTATTTAGCCTGTACGGCTTATGTAATTAATAGTTAATATGTATTTGTACCTGTATGTTGGTTTACTTAGCTAAATGCCCTATGTATTGGATATTGCTTGCTAGATGAACGTGTGAGACTAGAACTTTCCTGGACTAGTCTCACATTAGTAAGAATTTAGAAATGATGAGATGCATGGACGTTGATTCAACCGTAGACCGACCTTCGTGTGGTTTGACGGGCACACTTCGCCGTTTCGGACTGGTGAATCAACTCTCCAAACATCTCTTTATTTCTGAATTCGGTGCTTTGGACTTGTATTGTGGATGGGTAAATATTATGATAAGTCTACGATGAGGATAGATGGTTATTGTACTTATTTGGTTTTTATTCGAGATCCCATCCATCTAGATAGTTCGCGTTGTTATAGTAGTTACTCTCTATAATGCATTTCTGAGGTGCCCACATTCGGACTCTGGTTCAATCCGTTCTTTTTCCTAAATTCTTCTAAAATCGAGCTCTACCTCCTGGTTCAGTTGGTTATTTTAAATTGATATTATTTTGGCTGTTTTCTTGTTATTTATTTATTTCCTGTTGCGAACGTATAGACGCAGAAGCCGAGGAGCAGTTCGTCGCCGAAGACACAGAGCAAGGACAGTACTTACAGCAAGGCAAGTGCACCCTTTGAATATATTGGATCCAATTTATAAACTGTTTTTGTTGCGAAACATGTATTATTTTTATTTATAAATTATCGATGGGTAGAATGACCTAATTGTTGTTATTCCATACCTTTGATTATTGAATATCGTGTGATACCTTGTCACCCTAGTCTTTGTGAGTTGAATATAGGGGTCAACTCAGGGTAGAGTAATAGTTGCTTAGCCGCGCTCAAGTTGTTTTACAAGCAAAATATAATAATGACTAATGATATACTTATCACTGTTTTATTTGAACTGTGTGGCTGTGTAATATTTTTCCGGTAGCATGTGTTGCACTGTGTAGTAAACAATGGGCGGATAAAATGTTTTAGACTGGGGTGATGGGTGGTTCTGTGTGAACCTAGTAAGAGGGTGAGGTATCTATGTGATCCTTACTAGTTTAGGTCTCTGTGTGAGCCTAATGTGAAGCTGTGTGCTACTGTAGTTTTGGCAAGTTGCCTTCGTCAATTAAGGACTTCACTTCATAAGCCATTGATCTGAGCCTAATGTACAACCACATATCCTAATGGAAAGGACCTGGCCCAGTAGGATTCCGAGTCTTGGTACTGCCGGTCCAGGTGGTTGGATGATAAGTTTATGGTTAGCCATGGGTACTTTCTTGTCTGTGTGAGGGAAAGATGTCTCATGGGGGAAGACAGTGTTGAGGCGGAATTTCTAAAAAGCCTTGTTACAGATTCCTTGGCCGCACACAACGAGAAGTGTGACATTTGCGTATGGCCGTTAAGAGGATGATGTATCTTGTGGGTAAAGCTGTACAACCTCTGCAGAGTGTTTAACTAATCTATTCGAATAGCCACGTCCGCGGTCATGGACATGCTCGGTGATTTCAAATGAGGGGTAGTTTGCGAAAACAAGGGATGGTAATGATGCTGTGTGCAGGAAAATGATTTTAGCTATGTGGTCCTATGTGGACGGATCCTGTGTGGATGGTTGGATGGTAATACCCGTTATTTAAAATGTTGTTTTTAACTTTATTTATAAATTGTTTATAACTGCAACTGCTGTGTTATGCAAAATAGCCTTAGCCTTTGTTTGTCAGCTGTGCATATGCATATTTCCATGCACTTGCTGAGTATTCCATGTATTCAGCTTGCAATTCCCCCCAATTCCAGAAGAAAGGTTTCCTCTGTTTCCGGAGGAGTTTCCTGCTGAAGACGAGGAATAGGCCGTGTGCCCCAGTTGACTGCCTGTAATATGTTAAATGGAGCTTCCACGTATTTATTTTATTTCCGCTGCTATCTAATTTTCTTTAGGCCCTTCGTGCCATAATGAATGTAAACTTTAGCCATAAGGATTTGTCACAGTCCATTTATTAATAAATAGTTTGTTTTTCTTCGTGATGTTGGCTGTGATATTATTCTTATGACTGTGTGTGCTAGCATGATCCTAGGCTAGTATGTCTGCACAGAGGGTCCTGTTTGGGGTCCCACAAGGTTGTTATCAGGGCCAACGTCGACTGTAGGCCACAGCCTTAGTTAGCCTGGTCGTACTTCAGAACTATTTTAAGGGAATCACAAAACAATATAATTTGTTCCTTCTTTACCTACTCTTTCTTGACTCTTTCCTTTTTCGGAAATCTTCCCTTACCTGCTTTAATTTCTACCGTCAACCGTGGAAGGAGGATCTACACCAGTGATGCTTTGGGTCTCATGAAGCTTCATCACGAACTAGGGTTTAGCTGTAGAAGTGGCTCTTGTTTTGGGTCGCTTTGCCTGTAGTTAGTAGTTCACGTTAGTAAGTCGTTAAGGTTGTGTGCTAGAGGCATTGTTTTTTTAAGTTTTTGTTTTTTTCGGTTTGTCATACGATCTGTTTGTAGCCCTCCGGCTTTTTGATAGTCGTATGTTTGTTTTGTTCTAGATGTGCTATTCTACCCCATTAGTTGCCCTTCTTCTTAGAGCTGTTCTCTCCTTCCTAGTACCTCTCTAACGGGCCACATGTTGAACAGATGGTGAACACCAGGACTAGAGGTCACAGTGGAAGTAACCAGAACAATGATGCTCAGCCCGAGGGTCAGCAACAACCCCAAGCACCTCAAGTGAACCAACAAAATTTTCAAGCCTTCATGCAATCCCAGACCGAGCTCATGAGGATGATGATGCAATAACTTCAAAACCAACAACAGCAGCAGCCGCAACAGCAACTGCAGGGCCATGTCTATGCTCCTCCTCCACCGAGTAAGATGTTTGAATTTCTGCGTACCAAGCCACCGGTTTTCAAGGGATTGGGTACTCCACTTGATGCAGAAGACTGGATGCGTACCATGGAGCGCAAGTTGGAGATCACTCAGTGCTCTGATGGAGAGAAAGTCCGTTTTACTGTCTAGCAGTTGGAAGGAGCTGCCTTAGATTGGTATGAGAATCTTAGGGGAGGTTTGAATGACCCTGAAGCCCTAACTTTTGAGGAGTTTCGTGCAGCTTTTCGTGATTACTATGTCCCTGCTAGCATCAAAGAGCTGAAGAAGGAAGAGTTCCGTACTCTTCAACAGGACAATAGGATGGTTCAACAGTACCTGACCCAGTTCACTACTCTAGCCCGCTATGCGCCAGAAGATGTTGCTAGAGATGCAGATCGTCAGAGGCACTTCCTGAAAGGTCTCAATTCTGGTCTTAAGGTTGGACTGATTGCCCATGATTTTAGCAGTTTTCAAAGCTTGGTGAATAAGACTCTCCTTTTAGAGGAAGAGCACAGAAAGCTTGGTGAGGACCGCAAGCGTAGGATAAGCCAAAACGCCAGTGGCCCAAGCCAGCGACAACGTGGAACGTTTCCGCAGTATAGTCGTCGGACAGTTACCCCACACTCCAGAACTGTTCCACATATGCCACCTCCAAACACTCAGACACCTCACCCATTTACTCCGATTCAGCCAGTGCAAGGAGTCGGAAGTCAAGCAACTACACGTCGCTGTTACAACTGCAAGGACCTAGGCCATCTCGCCAACAACTGTCCTCTTCCTGGTAACATTACTCCCGTGAAATTCAATCTGGGAAATACCCCCGCCAAGACGCCAGCACTAGGAGCCGGCCAACAAGCTACACCAGCAACATCGTAGACCGTTGTTAGAGGACGTGTCAACCATGACACTGCGGAGGAAGCCCAGACCTCTACGGACGTTGTCGTGGGTAAGTTCCTAGTTAACTCTATACCTGCAACAGTTTTATTGGATTCTGGAGTTTCGTATTTGTTTGTTTCTCAGGTTTTTGCTTCTCAACATCAGTTTCCCACCATACCTCTTAAGTGCTCCTTGCTTATCCAAACCCCGGGGTCAGAAATGAGAACCCAAACTAGTTACCTAAGAGTGAAAATTGAAATAGAGGGTGTAGAGTTCTTTGCCAACCTGATTATGTTAGATACACCCCAGCTTGATGTCATCCTAGGGATGGACTGGTTGCAGACCCACAAGGCAGTGTTAGATTGTGGAAGTCGATCAATCACTTTAGAAAACTCTAAAGGAGAGAAAGTGAATTTCAAAGCCTTAGCTAATCCCCCTTGGAAAGGAGCCATAGTGCACCACATGGAGATCTCTGAGCTACAAAAAGTACCGGTTGTTAGAGAATATCCAGATGTTTTTCCGGAAGAACTGCCAAGCATGCCACCACATAGAGATATTGAGTTTGTCATCGATCTAGTTCCAAGGACATCTCCCATATCCAAGAGGCCGTACCGTATGGCAGCTAATGAGTTAGCAAGGATGACGAAGCAGATACAAGAGTTGCAAGAGAAAGGTTTTGTGAGGCCTAGCTCATCGCCATAGGGAGCCCCAGTTATTTTTGTTGAAAAGAAAGATGGGACGAAGAGAATGTGTGCTGATTATCGTTGCTTGAATGATGTAACCATCAAGAACAAGTATCCTTTGCTACGGATTGATGATCTCTTTGATCAGATGAAAGGAGCAGATGTATTCTCTAAGATTGATCTTAGATCATGGTATCATTAGCTTAGGATCAGACCCGAGGATATCCCTAAAACGGCGTTTTCCACTAGATACGGGCTCTATGAGTACACAGTTATGTCTTTTGGGTTAACAAATGCCCCTGCCTACTTCATGAACATGATGAACAAGGTATTCATGGAATATTTGGACAAGTTTGTTGTTGTTTTCATTGATGATATTCTCGTCTACTCCAAGGATGAGAAAGAGCACGAGCATCATATGAGGCTTGTTTTGGAAAAACTAAGAGAACACTAGTTGTATGCCAAATTCAATAAGTGTGAGTTCTGGATGAAAGAAGTTGAATTCCTTTGACATGTTGTGACCGCCGCTGGAATTGCAGTTGATCTAAAGAAAGTGAGTACGGTTATCAACTGGCGACCGCCCAAGACCGTGACACAGGTTCGCAGTTTTCTTGGAATGGCCGGCTACTACAGAAGATTCATAGAAGGCTTTTCCAAGGTTGCTCGTCCACTGACGCAATTGTTGAAGAAAGAGATAAAGTTTGTGTGGACACCAAAGTGTCAGCGCAGCTTTGAAGCCCTGAAGAAGAGTTTGACATCAGCACCAGTGTTGGTTTTGCCTGATATCCACAAAGGGTTTCACATCTACTGTAATGCATCCCGTACAGGACTTAGTTGTGTTCTAATGCAGGAAGGCAAAGTGGTTGCCTATGCCTCAAGACAACTACGCCCACATGAGGAGAATTATCCGACCCATGATTTGGAGCTTGCCGCAGTGGTGCACGCACTGAAAATATGGAGGCACTACCTAATAGGCAACCGATGTGAGGTGTATATAGACCACAAGAGTCTAAAGTATATCTTTACTCAGCATGACCTGAATCTGAGACAGAGAAGATGGTTAGAGCTGATCAAGGATTACGATGTGGGAATCCACTACCACCCAGGCAAGGCAAATGTTGTTGCCGATGCCCTAAGCAAAAAGGTCTACTGCAGCAACTTGGAACTGCAAGAAAGCCAAATATCACTCTTTCAGGAGTTTGAAAGGTTGAGTTTGGAAATAATGCCAGAAGGGTATGTGGCTAACCTGGAGGTCAGACCCACCTTGGAAGACCAGATCAAGGAAGCTCAGAAGGATGATGCAAATGTCAAAGAAATCAAACTCAACATGAAGAAAGGAAAGGCCATAGGATTTGTTGAGGATGAGAATGGTGTTATATGGCTACAGGAGAAGTTAGTTGTGCCGGATCAGCCTGAACTCAAGAAGCTTATCTTGTCAGAGGCACATGAGTCCCGTTATTCCATCCATCCCGGTAGTACCAAGATGTATCAAGACCTCAAGGGCAAATTATGGTGGCCCAGCATGAGACGAGAGATTGCAGAGTATGTAGCACTTTGTGATGTCTGCCAGCAAGTCAAGGCAGAACACTAATGACCCGCTGGACTTTTACAACCATTGAAGGTACCAGAATGGAAGTGGGATGAGATTGGCATGGATTTTATCACAGGTTTGCCCAAGACTCAGTCAGGGTATGATTCCATTTGGGTTGTTGTGGATCGTCTCACCAAAGTTGCTCACTTTATCCCAGTCAAAGTAACCTACTCAGGTGACAAGTTGGCAGAACTATATGTTAATCGGATAGTGTGCTTGCATGGAGTGCCCAGGAAGATAGTCTCAGATCGAGGGACTCAGTTTACCTCTCGCTTTTGGCATGCTTTGCATGAGGCAATGGGTACTCATCTCAATTTCAGCACCACCTACCACCCACAGATGGATGGGCAAACAGAGAGGGTTAATCAGATTTTGGAGGATATGCTCTGAGCTTGTGCTTTAGCCTATGCTTCTAGCTGGGATAAGAATTTACCCTATGCCGAGTTCTCCTACAACAATAGCTATCAGGCAAGTCTACAAATGTCACCCTTTGAAGCTTTATATGGGCGGTCATGTAAAACACCTTTGAATTGGAATAAGACATGAGAAAGAATGGTTTTTGGACCCGATGTGATCCACGTAGCCGAAGAGAAAGTTGCTTTGATCAGGGATAGATTAAAGGTAGCTCAGTCTCGACAGAAGAGTTACACAGACAACCATCGCAGGGATTTAACTTTCGAAAAGGAGGACTATGTCTGTTTGAAGGTAACCCCATTGAGAGGAACCAAGAAGTTTCAAGTGAAAGGAAAGCTTGCCCCTAGGTATGTAGGTCCGTTCCAGATCGTTGCTCGTCAAGGAGAAGTTGCGTATCAGTTGGAGCTGCTGCCATTAATGTCAGGGATCCATGATGTGTTCCATGTCTCGCAGTTGAAGAAGTGTCTTTGGGTGCCAGAAGAAGAAACCCCGTTGCAGGTAGTGGATTTGCAACCAGATCTGACATATCATAAACATCCAATCAAGATCCTCAACACTGCAGAGCGAACCACGAGGAGTAAGATCATCCATTTCTGTAAGGTTCAGTGGAGTCATCATACAGAAGAAGAAGCCACCTGGGAGCGTGAAGATGATCTGAGGGCAGAGTTTCCTGAGTTGTTCCCAAGCCTGTCCGAATCTCGAGGTCAAGATTCCGTTTAATAAGGGTAGGTTTGTCACGTCCGGATTTTTCATGTTCTGTTCCTTTTGCCGATTTCGAAAATCCACCTTTGGTTTAGTCGCCTAAAACAGCTTAATGAAAAATTTTGTAATAAAAAAAAGATTTAATATGATTAAATAATTAATTACGGTGTCGTTTGTTTCCATGTTCTTAATCGAGATTATTTGGATTTTGGAAGTGGAGCTCTTTCCTAATTTATTTTTTTCCCAGAGATTCAAATTTCATTTCCTAATTCCCCAAATAATCTCAACAAATTCAAGGGTCCGAATTTGGCAAATTTTTCCGCAAAACCCCTGTCATTTTCCTTTTCTTGTTCCCTTCCTTCCTCTTCTTTTTCTTTTTTTCCACTCAGCCCCTGCCTTTCTTTTTTTCTCTGTTGCTCCTTTTCTTCACCCTTCGGCAGGGAAGCCGAAGCCGTGCCTCCTCCTCTGGCCGCCCGGCCCGGCCCGCCCCTGCGCCGAGCGGCCGCGCCGCCTGGCCGCCCGGCCCGGCATCCTCCTGCGCCGCGCCCCCTGGCCCGTGCCGACGCCGCCGCGCTACGGCCTGGCCCACCTGCCGGCGCCGCTGCGCCTCCTGGGTCGTGCCGAGCCCGGCCTGCTCCAGCGACGCCGCCGCGCCACAGTCTCCTCCGCCCTAACCGTCGCGCCGCCCCTATATATACACAGCCGGCGTCGTTTTCCTCTCCTCCCGAAGCCGACGCCGCCGCCCTCTTCTTCCGCAGCCGCGCCGAGCCGACGCGCCGCCAGTGCGCCGACGCCCCGACGCCGCCGGTGTGCATCACCTCCTGCGCCTCGCCTGCGCCCTGTTTCTTCCCCGGCCCACGCCGCTATCGCCCTCACCTGCGCCCTGCTCCCCCGACAACGCCGCCGCCGAGTCGCTCCTGTTCCAGGCCGACGACGCCGCCACCCGCGCCTGTGATCTGCTTCCCCCGGCCGACGCCGCCGCCTCCCTAGCCTGCCTCCTGTTCCCGGCCGACACCGCTGCCACCCTGCGCCGGCTTCCCATCCCGCCGAGCCTGCGCCCTGCTTCTTCCCTGGCCAACGCCGTCGCCGCCCCCTGTGCCGCTCCTGCGCCGCCGACCGACCGTGGCCAAAAGCAGCTGGCCGGCATGGCTCTGTTCTCCTCTGTGGCATTGACACGTGGGACCCCCATCTGAAAATTTCCCATGTTGATCTTCACCGTGGATTTCCTAGATTAATCTCAGCCATAGAATGTTTTAATCCAATCCTTGCCACATCATCTCGTCACGTCAGTCCTAGATCTCGCTTTGTCGTCGCCACATCATCCCCACATCATCTAATCCGGTATACGTGTCGCCACGTGGCGTCCACGTCGTCAGATCCACCACACCTTTTATTCTTCCGGTCCATAGACCGAGTCTGTCATGAACCATCTCCCTGATCAGTGGGTCTCGCTTCTTTTCCTCTATAAAAATAATTTAATTACCGAATTTAAAATCCAGGGAATATTCCCGAAATATTCATTTTCTTTTACCTTGGTTTTTTCCTTGTTTCTAGTCTTCCGGAGTTCATATCTCATCCATTCGGAATCCGATTCGACCCGTTCTTTTTTCTAAATTCTTCAAAAATCGAGCTCTACCTCCTGGTTCAGTTGGTTATTTTAAATTGATGTTATTTTTGCTGTTTTTTTGTTATTTATTTATTTCCTGTTGCGAACGTATAGACGCAGAAGCTGAGGAGCAGTTCGTCGCCGAAGACGTAGAGCAAGGACAGTACTTGGAGCAAGGCAAGTGCACTCTTTGAACATATTGGACCCAATTTATAAACTGTTTTTGTTGTGAAACATGCACTATTTTTATTTATAAATTATCGATGGGTAGAATGACCTAATTGTTGTTATTCCATACCTTTGATTATTGAATATCTTGTGATACCTTATCACCGTAGTCTTTGTGAGTTGAATATAGGGGTCAACTCAGGGTAAAGTAGTAATTGCTTAGCCCCGCTCAAGTTGTTTTACAAGCAAAATATAATAATGACTAATGATATACTTATCACTGTTTTATTTGAACTGTGTGGCTATGTGCTATCTTTCCGGTAGCATGTGTTGCACCGTGTACTAAACAACGGGCGGATAAAATGTTTTGGACTAGGGTGATGGATGGCTATGTGTGAACCTAGTAAGAGGGTGAGGTATCTGTGTGATCCTTACTAGTTTAGGTCTTTGTGTGAGCCTAATGTGAAGCTGTGTGCTACTGATGTTTTGGCAAGTTGCCCTGGTCAATTAAGAACTTCACTTCATAAGCCATTTATCTGAGCCTAACGTACAACCACGTCCTAATGGGAAGGACCTGGCCCAATAGGATTTCGAGTCTTGGCACTGCCAGCCCAGGTGGTTAGATGATAGGTTTTATAGTTAGCCATGGGTACTTTCTTGTCTGTGTGAGGAAAAGGTGTCTCATAGGGGAAGGTAGTGTTGAGGCGGAGTTTCTAAAAAGCCTTGTTACAGATTCCTTGGCCGCACACAATAAAAAGTGTGATATTTGCGCATGGCCGTTAAGAGGATGATGTATCTTGTGGGTAAAGCTGTACAACCTCTGCAGAGTGTTTAACTAATCTATTCAAATAGCCGCGTCTACGGTCATGGACATGCTCGGTGATTTCAAATGAGGGGTAGTTTGCGAAAACAAGGGATGGTAATGATGCTGTGTGCAGGAAAATGATTTTAGCTATGTGGTCCTGTGTGGACGGATCCTATGTGGATGGTTGGATGGTAATACCTGTTATTTAAAGTGTTGTTTTTAACTCTGTTTATAAATTGTTTATAACTACAACTGTTGTGTTATGCAAAATAACTTTAGCCTTTGTTTGTCAGCTGTGCAGATGCATATTTCCATGCACTTACTATGTATTCCATGTACTCACCTTGCAATTCCCCCCAATTCCAAAAGAAAGGTTTCCATTGTTTCTGGAGGAGTTTGCTGCTGAAGACGAGGAATAGGCCGTGTGCCCTAGTTGACTGCCTGTGGCATGTTAAATGGAGCTTCCACGTATTTATTTTATTTCCACTACTATCTTATTTTCTTTAGGCCCTTCGTGGTATAATGAATGTAAACTTTAGCCATAAGACTTTGTCACAGTTAATTTATTAATAAATAGTTTGTTTTCCTTCATGATATTGGCTGTGATATTATTCTTGTGACTATGTGTGCTAGTATGATCCTAGGCTAGTATGTGTACACAGAGGGTCCTGTTTGGGGTCCCACATCCCCCCCAACCCCCGAACGGCGTCGCCTCCCTCTCCTCTTTGGCACACCACCATCGGTTGCCGTCGCCGTACCACCACCGGCCATTGTCATCGCCCTTCGCTGCCAGTCATCGCTGCCGTCGACGTCAAACACCCTCGGCCTCGCTAGCTTGTGCCATGGCCGCGCGTGCTTGCCCCTTTTTGGCTATGTGCCGCTGCCATGTGGGCCCAGATGACAGCCCACCTCTCGGTGTGTGACAAGCAGGGCCCCGATAACCTCCTCCTCTTCGTATGACATGTGGGCCCAGAGTGTTAATTCCCCGCTGATCTTGACCATCGGATCATCCTGAATAATCTCGAGCTGTCCGATCTACATAAAATCCCGAAGCCAAACCACAGCCGTCGATCCCCTGATATCTAATCTGAGCCATCGGATTTTCATGTCTCTCCGGATGCTCCCACGATAGCCCTAGGCAGCCTCGTCATCAATCCATCTCAGCCGCCACATCACCCCCTCAGCTCACGTGGATGCCACTTGGTAATCCACCTCATCAGGAGTCCACCAAATCCCTCTTTCCTCGGTTCTGTGAACCCAACCACTGACCAGTGGGTCCCACCTCCTTTTCCCATTCAAAAATAATTTATTTAATTGAAATTCTGAGGGAATATTCTAAGAATATTCCTTTTCCAATTTATTTTCGGATTTTCTTTCAATTCAAACTTCTGAAGGCCGTATCTTTTTCGTCCAAACTCTGATTTGACCTATTCTTCTTCCTAAATTCATTTAAAATTATAATCTACATGTTTATGTACTTTTTATGTACTATTTATTTGGAGTTTCTTAGGTTTTTCCTTGTTTTACGTGTAGTTGCGTGTTTTCCGCCGTCTCGGAAGGTCGTGAAGTTCGAGGAAGATTTCGGAAGATCAAGTGGAGACTTTTCTATTGCAAGGCAAGTCATACGACAATCTCCTTGAGCATGTTGATCCCATTTGTGAAAATTATTTTGTTTTAACGTTACTGCATGCAAAGCTTTTGAATGTCATTATTACGAGTAATTATTATTATCCAATATTCCTTGATTATTATGGTCATTTTGTTATTGATACATGTACCTTGATACCCTGGGTGATTAATATTGACTAGCTGGATGTTTAATTAATGATCTAACTAGATTATTAAGGTTCTGCTCAGCCAATGCTTAGAAAGAGCGTCATTTTATGTGGGAAAACTATTGATTCACCAATGGTTACTTAATGAATAATGGTTATATTTTCACGACTGTTGGTCGTGCTTGGTTAATTAAACTTGTTAACTAAAACTTGACTCATAGTGAGTTGTGAGCACATGGAATGAGGATGTTGCTAGTGGTGCTCATGACAATTAAGGACATGTTCACGAGCTACTTGTTGCGAAGCAATACCCGTACTAACCACAAGCTAGAATGGATAATGGCTTCACTGGATGTGTAGCGAGTTCAACAGGAGGCACCACGGTGTGTTATGGCAGTTGTCAATAAGACCACCATGGCAGCCGTCAATAAGTCCATGTTTTGGGCGTTGGGCCGTCTCCCTGCCTAGGAACCTGATCAACCCTCCAAGAGACAAGTGGTTCAGCAGGTGGCTCTTCTATTGTGCGAGTTACATAAAAGGTCTTGTCACAGTTTCCCTCTTTGCAGTACCATGGTGTTATTTCGGGGCGTGATGACATGTGTGGAACCGTGTCTTGTGGGTAAATTAGTACACCTCTGTCTAGAGTAAAACTGTTCGAATAGCCGTGCCCGCAGTTAATTGGCGGCCTAGCAATGTTTTTCGTAATTAGTCCCACAGTACTGATTAGTGATAATAAATGATGAAAACTTGATAGCTCCAGGATTGGAGAGTTATGGTTTGGGTCTGAATTGCATTGAAGTGTTGTTTAGTTATTGGTTTAATATTGATTAATAATTACACTATATTGTTTTTCAATGTTTTTAAATGCAAATGTTTTAAATGTTGTTTCTGCAAATAAGCCATACTATGCCTTTCCTTTGGAATCCTATTGCATTATTTTGCATTCCTTGTGTGGCTTATTGAGTATGGTGGATGGTACGCAGTCTTGCAATATTACTATCATCAGAGTGAAGATTTGCGTGGAAGGAGAAGATTTGGTGTTTGGCTTATACCCTAGTTGAGCTACCTGTGAGCTTGGTGCTGAAGCTTCGCTAGGTTGTTGTTCCACTGCCGTTTTCTTCTATGTGAGGACTAAGTGACTCTTTTGTAAGTATTTATCGTTTATTTTGTTTTGGTTATGTTTATCAAATTTTTGATTTGTGTACCTCGGCTGATTCCTGGACGACGATTTAATGCATAAATTAGCTTTGGAAATTTTGGTTAATTTTCGGGTGAGACAAGTTGGTATCAGAGCCAATCTTGACTATAGGATAAGCCAAACGGTTAAGCCCTTAAGGACATGTTTGCGAAAGGAAACTGTATTTGTGAAAATCTTCTTTGCTCTCTCCTTTTCTGATGTTTGTTTTTCTCTCCTTACCCTTAATCAGATTCAACAAAAGAAGGATTACTAACTTAAAATTTTCAACTTTGTTTTAGATGGCCAACAGAGAAAGCGTGTACCTTGGAGACAATGGTTTCTCGGTAGAGCTTTGTCGCATGGCTGCTTAGATCGGATATGAGTTTTTGCCAGTGTACCACCACACAACTGCCAACAACGGTACCGACTTCTGCTGCAAGATCACGGTGACTCTTGCCTCCAATCAAGAGGATTTTCCTCAACTCACCTTCACCGCTGAAGCCGATCATTTCCTGTCTGCTAGAGAAGAAGTTTCTTATGAAGTCTGGTGTCAACTTCGTCATCGCTTCAACACCGCTCTGGCAAGTACGGTGTATCACTATCATCCCTCCCACAGCTGGTCAGGTTTGCAGATTGGTTGCGAGAATACCCGGTTTGAAGACAATATGGTGATCTCCACGTCAATTACAAAGGAAGAACCAAGATACAGATGCATGCGCAGCAAAGGAAGATCGACAAGCTGCAAAGACAAGTGGATCAACTGACACAACAGAACCAGGAACTGTGTCAAAAGAGGATTCGGGAGTTGGAAAAGGAGCTCAAGGAACTAAAAGGAGAAGCAGACGCCCCACAGCCAGAAGGAGACAACCTACCAGTGGAAGCCAAGTGCCTTTGCCTTGGATCTACTAGTGCCGCACTTGGGGAAGGAACGTCAAGCTAGCCCAAGAAGTCGAAGAGGCTCTCTGATTATCTTCCCAAAGCCTAAGCTGCACCCTCAAGATTAGTTCCTTCCATTTAGTTTAGTCACGCATGTTAGCTTGCTTGTTAGTGTGCTGGTGTTTGCTCCTTTTGTGTGTGTGTCTGCTTGGGTAGCGTAGAGCGTATGTCAAGTGGTGATATGGCCATACTAGTTTTGTAGTGTAATAATCAACACTCCATATTCATTACAGTTTAGTAACAATTTGAATATTTAGTAAAGAAGTTACTCCTTTCTCTCTCTCTTTGCGCTACACCTTCTCTCCCCTTTAATCCCTTCACCATGGATGGTTAGTTTTATACATGATGTTTTTGGAGGAAGAGATTATGTTGGATTCAGCTTTTAGATTCTGTTGACCACAATCATAACCCCGGTTCACCTTAAGCTATGCAAACTCAGTTTTGTCTAAGGTCCTAGTTCACCAAGAGTCAGCTGACCTTTGTTGGAAACAAGCCCCGATTTTGAAGTGGAAGTTTAAACGGCACCTACCTAAAGATTGTGAGAGCTACTTTCCCTTATGGAAACAAGTGATCAGGGGTATGTCTGCAAGATGGCGCTACGCCTTAAGAAGATTTAAGAAGGCATAAGTAATGAGCAGTCAATCAAGTTCATCTTCGAAGATTACGACCGAATCTCAGAAGACAAAGCAATTCATCAGGAGGATAAGAAGAACATGATGCAGAATAGTAAGAGACAAGTTGTCGGCGAAGCGGGACTGGGGGTCCCACGTTCTGCGGGGACGCGTGGATCTCCGGCCACGTCAGCCCCTCCGGGCCCACTTTCTGCAGAAGAGAAGACCGGCTATGGTCAATGTCCCGTTGGGCGCCCGGGGCGCCATCTCCATCGGCCCCGGGCGCCGATGCCGGGGTCCGACAGCCGGGCGCCGATGCCCGGGCCCGACGGCCGGGTGCTGATCGCCCGGGTGCCCGGGTGCCGATCCTTCCGGTGCCCGGGCGCTGATCCTTCTGATCCTGGGTGCCGACGCCTAGGCCCGGGGCCGATTGACCGACTACCGATGCTGACTGCCGACTGCCGATGCCGATGCCGATTCACTGGAAGGACTCCGCGGACCAACTTGCCAACTACTCTGCCACGTGTGGGCGTCTCCCGATGGCCCCCCGTGGACCTCCGACCGTGCAGTCAGAAGACTTTTGACTATGGAGGCTTCGTTCACTGTGTAGTCAGAAGCTTTTGACTATGCAGGCCCCTTTTTCCACGACCAGGCGGCAGAGGCGTGCGCCGTCACATCTCTCCGCTCCATCCTCTCATGACGACGTGCAGCAACAGCACCTGCTCTGGCGTGGGCGTTGCAGGCGAACAGGGGCGACGGGACGTTCCTCCAACTCCGGCATGGGCACCACAGGTGGAGGGGCGCACAGGAGAACTCACCGGAAGATATCTCCCTCCGCGTACCGGCACTGTGGACTCCCCTAGTTCTATAAAGGAGGATCCAAGCCGATGAGGAGGAGGAGACAGACGGAAGGGAGCACCTCTAACTCCCGAGCTCATTCTCTAGCTGTTGTTCATCTTCTCCGGCTCCGGCCGCGACTTAGTTCATCCACCATATATATCAAACCATACACAGGACGTAGGGTATTACGCTCCGGCGGCCCGAACCTGTATAAATCCTCCTGTCTTCTCTGTGTGCTTGCTTCCTTCGGATCCATCCATCGTACCGCTGATACACCCTGACGCCGGCTTTGCCTGAGAACTACTCCCCTGGCCGAATCTCAAAAGGGGGGTCTCCTGACTTCCCGCCGTCGAGGTTTCATCCTCCGACAGCTGGCGCGCCAGGTAGGGGGAGTTTCCTTTTCAGGTGTTACGCCGGCGACTCCAACACCGGCGCGCTCCATGGCAGACGGCCATCATCATCAGCGGGGTTCCGACGACGAGTCCGGCGGCTTCGCCCCGCCGGACAATGCTAGCCCTCTGGCTAGCTCACCGCGTTCCCCCACGTCTTCCTGGGGGCGCGCGGTGCGCGCTGCACGGGCCGACTTCACCCAGTGGCGGCCTGGTCGAGCGGCCTCGGCACCTCCCTTTGCGGAGGGAGCCGGTAAGTGCCCGCCTGGGCCCGCCGCGGCCTCATTTGTGAGGAGTGAACAGGCGCGCCGCTCCACGGCGCGCCACCATCAAGACATCCAGCCGGCGACGCCGCAGGAAGCCCTCCTGGCGGCGAAAGCTCTCCTGCGCCACCCCCCGGCTTCCACCGGGGGCAGCGGCCGGGAAAGGCGGTGGCTCGGCGAAGTCGCCGACCTAGTAGGTGCGGCCCATCGTCTGATCACCACCGGCAATCCTGCAGGAGCTGGCGAGTCCTCGCGTTCCGCCTCGCGCCGGGACAGGAGGAAGCGCCAGAAAGCCAAGGCGGCCGCTGAGAGCGCCACCTTGGCTGCTGCGGCCAGCCCCCGGGGCGACATCGCCCGCGAAGACGACGACGGCGGCGGTAAGCGGCAAAGGGCCGCACGTGCGCCGCCGCCGCCGGAAATGGCCCGGGGATGGTGCGCATTCCACCAGACGGACCGGCACGACCTGACGGAGTGCCGCGCCGTCGAACGCTTGGCGAAACGCCTCGAGGAGCGGCAGTAGGCCGAGCCCGGTCGAACCCCTTGGCTCCCGGGCGCGCATATTAAGCCCCGGTCGAAGCCCTTGGCTCCCGGGTGCGTATCTAGCCCCGGTCGGAGCCTGGCTCCCGGGAAGCGTCGACTGTACTGGTCCTGGTTCTTTGTTTGGCTTTTGGTTTAAAATCTCTGCTCTCCTCCTTTATTAGAGGAACCGACTCAGTCCGGGGCCTCCGGGCCCGGACGCGCATAGGGTACAACTACCCGGACTCCATCGGACGCGATGGCAAGCCCGGGCGGTTCGTCCCGACTCAGTCCGGGGCCTCCGGGCCCGGACGCGCATAGGGTACAACTACCCGGACTCCATCGGACGCGATGGCAAGCCCGGGCGGTTCGTCCCGACTCAGTCCGGGGCCTCCGGGCCCGGACGCGCATAGGGTACAACTACCCGGACTCCATCGGACGCGATGGCGAGTCCGGGCGGATTGACCCGACAGAGTCCGGGGCCTCCGGGTCCCGGACACACATAGGGTACGGCTGCCCGGACTCCATCGGGCGCGATGGCAAGTCCGGGCGGTTCGTCCCGACTCAGCCCGGGGCCTCCGGGTCCCGGTGTGATAGTCCGGACCACGTCGCCATGTCGAGCGCAGGTCCGAGCAGGCCGCTCCCGGTTGAGGATCTTCTCCCGGTGTAAAGAGCTCGCACCCTCGCAAGGGAAGCCGAGCCCGAGCACGGCCCCTGGCAGGCCAGAACCAGAGAGCATCCTCGCTGCCCTCGGCAGCGGGGCTCGTGCCCGCTCCTCGCGCCATGGCCTCAGGTCATGACACGCGAGTTGACGGTTGGGCACGTACCAATCATATTCCACAGGCAGCAATCGTGGCGTGCGTCGCAGAGCGCCCCTCGCCGGCAAACGTACGGCCTGGGACTTACCTCCCGGGCACGACTCTGAGGAGCCCGACCCGGGGCGGCATCGCCAAGGCGAGTGCGCGCCTAGGAACGTGGCACCCGGAATGACCAACACAGGGCGCGAGTATCCGGACAGCATCGCCTCGGCAAGGGCGGGTCCGGGGAAGTCGTCCCGACGCGGTCCATGTCCTTACCCAGGCCTCCGTGCCCGGGCACATGGCAACAATACATATCAAGTCGCATTTCAGTCCGGGGCTCCCTGGGTCCCAGGCACATATTTGAGCCGAGGCACGGATTCCCGAATCCGTGCCCCGGGTCCGACACCGAGGAGCCGAACCAGGGCGGCATCGCCAAGGCGAGTGCAGGCCTAGGAACGCGACACCCGGAATAGGGCGCGAAGCCTGGACAGCACCGCCCCGGCGAGAATGCGTCCGGAAGGTCGTCTCACATCCCATATTCAAGCCCGGGCCCCCGGAACCCGGCTTATATCAAAAACGTATTCCAGTCCGGGGCCCCCGGGTCCCGGACACATACCTTCAGCGCTGGCCGGGGCCCCCGGGTCCCGAGCGCATGCTTCTCCCTAGTCTCGGGGCTCGCGAGGGAAGCGAGTCCGAGGTCCATCCCTAGTAAGCACATCAAATATCTTCTCAAATCCGTCTGTATAAACATCCGGTAAGTTGGGTAAACCCGAGCCAGCGCTGGACTTCTCCGGAAACTCAGCGCTAGCCCGGGCCCCAAGTATATACGCTTTACATAAGCAATATTTTTAATGTCCTTCCCGGTCTCGTTCCCTTCGTCGTTTTCCATGTGTTGCGTAGCATGGGATGGACAAGGGAACGAACCGGATGCTCTCACAGTTCACCATGTGTAGAGTAGATCTTTCCCCGGCAGTCCGGGGGACGATTCATATCACCCCAAGCCGGGCACCTGGGGAGACATAGTTTCTTCCTGGTGTACCGGGCCGAAGCCATTCCGTCGCCAGATCTTCTTCGGCTCTCGGGCACAGCCCTACATCGACAAACATCAACCACGACAAATATGCAGCTCGACAACCTCGGCTTCCTCGAGGAACGAAGGTGGCGCGCTCCGCTCCGCGTCGCTCGTTACCAGCAAGGCCTCAAGCGCTATCCTTGGCGTCAGGTTCGGGCCTAATCACTTCAGGTTTGGGGTTCGAATCTCCGCCGTATCTTCGTACGGGTCGGAATGAAATCTTCCCCCTGTGGGAAGGCCCCTCCTGGTGATCGGAATTTCCCAACCAGGCTCGGTAAGCCTGGGAGCATCTTCTGAAAACACGTCCTGTAAGTGCCTCTAAACCTCAGCGCCGACCGAGGCCGGGCCCATGCGTATTCGCTTTCCATAGTAATACTTTTATTATCATTTCCGGGCTCATGCCCTTATCCTTTCTTTATGTCGCGATCGTGGCGATCTCCCCCTGGGGGCATAATCGGGTCGCGCCCATGCGGTGGCTGGGTGTTGCGCCTAAGCATCTGTTCCCTACCAGCGAGCTACCGTATCCCATCTGCTAAACCCCGGACATCGCCTAAGCCCCGGCTTGCAGTGTCCCGCACTGGTTGGCTTCGGGCTCGGTTTTTTCCGCTGCTAGGGGGCAGATTCCTTATGCGCAATCCTTTCCTCCGCTCGGTCACGACCGCGAAGAGGCCCCTAGGAGGTGGTAGACGCAATGGCTCGCAACATGGAATGGACAAGGGGACGAGCCAAGTGCTCTCACGGTTCATCATGTAGAGCCTGTCGTCGCGGCATCGCTGTGCTCCCTAGGCCAACGGGGCCCGGGGGCGCGGAGGACCCCCGGATCCGGAAGACAGGCAGGGGCCAAACCTGCGAACCTTATCGCTCCACAAGGCTCGCGCCCAGGGGAACCAGATTCCCGGAGCGGGCGACCGACGCGTCCGTTGCCCCCGGGGACTGGGCTCCTGAAGCGAGCGGCTACGTCGGGGCCCGGACAGGGGCCATAGGCCCGATGGCTGCTCGCAGCTGCTGGATCTCGTTGTCGGACGACGCCCGGCACTCGGCGTTCCCGGACACGAGGCCCCGAACACCAGCAACCTCCGGGCAACACAGTAAACCAAGGTACGGAGATATAAACATCATCATATATCCATACAAACACCTCTCTTGTACAAGACAGGCCAAACCGGAGCGCAAGCACGAGCGAGGCCTGGATCGTACGGGGGGCGTCACCGGAGTACTTCTGACCGGATCCCGGGTGACGTCGGATGGGGAGCACTCGGGGGCATGGAGGGCCCCCGGGCCCCGAAGGCACCCGCGTATGGCGTCTGAAGGAAACCGGCGTCTCCCTCAACCTCTTCGTCAGGCATCGGCTCTACAAGAAGTTCACCGCGGTCGAAGAACCCTGCCTCCGGGGCAGCGGATTCGACCACGGCCTCCCGCGCCTCCTCGCGAGCGACCGCGACCTCCTCGCGAACCACCGCGGCATCCTCGCGAACCACCGCGACTTTCTCGCGAAATCCCGCGACCTCTTCGCGATTTCTTCGCGCATGGCGAACTCGCACCCCCGGGACGCGAAGCCCGGCCTCTTGGGCCCGTACGCGTTCTCCCCGGGAGAGTGTTTCCTACTCCCACGCCTCCATCTCGGGCCAGGCACGGGAGAACTCATCGGCGGCGGATTAGGTGGCGGCCTCCAAACGGACGACGCGCCTCATTGCTGCCGCGGCCTCCGACCAGCGGTCACCACGAAGAACTCGGTGGCGACAGTACGGGCGGCAAGCTGCCGCCTCGCCATCGCGACCGCTACCGCCGGCCTTCCTCAATACCTCGTTCCATGTTTTCAGCCCGGTTCCCGGGTACGTATCGCATCTAAAATCAACAAATTGTCAAGCTACGTCAAGTCCATGGCGAACCAGGCGGACCCCGCGTCCCCTCTTTTCTTCAAGACGTGGCCCTGTTCCTGCCCGGGGCTAATCCCGGCCGAGCAACAGGGCCAGGGGCCACTGTCGGCGAAGCGGGACTGGGGGTCCCACGTTCTGCGGGGACGCGTGGATCTCCGGCCACGTCAGCCCCTCCGGGCCCACTTTCTGCAGAAGAGAAGACCGGCTATGGTCAATGTCCCGTTGGGCGCCCGGGGCGCCATCTCCATCGGCCCCGGGCGCCGATGCCGGGGTCCGACAGCCGGGCGCCGATGCCCGGGCCCGACGGCCGGGTGCTGATCGCCCGGGTGCCCGGGTGCCGATCTTTCCGGTGCCCGGGCGCTGATCCTTCTGATCCTGGGTGCCGACGCCTAGGCCCGGGGCCGATTGACCGACTACCGATGCTGACTGCCGACTGCCGATGCCGATGCCGATTCACTGGAAGGACTCCGCGGACCAACTTGCCAACTACTCTGCCACGTGTGGGCGTCTCCCGATGGCCCCCCGTGGACCTCCGACCGTGCAGTCAGAAGACTTTTGACTATGGAGGCTTCGTTCACTGTGTAGTCAGAAGCTTTTGACTATGCAGGCCCCTTTTTCCACGACCAGGCGGCAGAGGCGTGCGCCGTCACATCTCTCCGCTCCATCCTCTCATGACGACGTGCAGCAGCAGCACCTACTCTGGCGTGGGCGTTGCAGGCGAACAGGGGCGACGGGACGTTCCTCCAACTCCGGCATGGGCACCGCAGGTGGAGGGGCGCACAGGAGAACTCACCGGAAGATATCTCCCTCCGCGTACCGGCACTGTGGACTCCCCTAGTTCTATAAAGGAGGATCCAAGCCGATGAGGAGGAGGAGACAGACGGAAGGGAGCACCTCTAACTCCCGAGCTCATTCTCTAGCTGTTGTTCATCTTCTCCGGCTTCGGCCGCGACTTAGTTCATCCACCATATATATCAAACCATACACAGGACGTAGGGTATTACGCTCCGGCGGCCCGAACCTGTATAAATCCTCCTGTCTTCTCTGTGTGCTTGCTTCCTTCGGATCCATCCATCGTACCGCTGATACACCCTGACGCCGGCTTCGCCTGAGAACTACTCCCCTGGCCGAATCTCAAAAGGGGGGTCTCCTGACTTCCCGCCGTCGAGGTTTCATCCTCCGACACAAGTCAAGCCAGGATTGATGGATCATCCTCACCGTTCCATCTTTCCCAGGAAAACAACCTTGCTAGTCACAATCAAGACAACAGAAGTAATGTTTGAACATGGTCATTCCTCGAGACTGTATCCGAAGCCGAAGGGCCAGTCATCGCAGAAGACACATCAATAACGCCGTCATCACAGAAGTCAATACGGTAAAGGTATGACAAGTCGGTAGCATCAGAAGTTGGAAGAAGAGAAGACATGCGTAACTCTCGATAGAGTTAGTGAAAGCCAGTTTATGTTGGTAAAAGTAAGCCTAATCAAGTTATTATCTTCAGGGACAGTATCAGTTGTCACCACAGTAATAGGCCACGTACGACCATGACCCGTTGGAGAACATGGTCCAACATTCTTCACCCGCTGGCAGCACTGCCTATTTTGAGGGCGAAGTCCATTCGGCCACGAAGTTAGCTAGGACCTACGGCTTGATTGCCGTTCAGGCCACATAATGCAAGCCAAAGGGGGCCAGTTCTGCCGCCCACATGCCCAGGCAGCTTGTCGCTTCCTTGTTCCGAAGCACTTCCCTAATGGGGTATTGCGAGGGTATTGTGGTCTTGTGGCCTAGAAATAGTGCCAGACTTGCACGAGGACATTACCAGGCATAGGACAGTGTAACCCCCCCCCCCCCCGCCCTGGCACCACCTACAGTGATACCAGAGAGGAAGCGCCGCAGGAGATTGGCGTGAACCAAACTCCCACGGAACCGCGATGCCGGTACCAGTCCCAGGAAACCTTGCTGGTACCTGCAGTCAACGGAGATGTACCACAGCAAATAACTAAATACATAAATATATAAAGTATACCTTAATAAGTTGTGGCTTTGGGCAAGCCCTGAGTAGCAACCGACAAACAGAACAGCAGCAGCGGAACGATAGCGCAGTGAGAACCCAATCCACAAGCAACGGCTTGGGACTAGAAAGAAACCCTAATCTTCACTCCAACTTCACTCTTCCTAAAGGAGGGGAGAAAAGAAATGGATTGAGTACTTTCGTACTCAGCAAGTCACGGAAAACGTGAATCATGCAGGCTATCAAAGATAGGCTGGGGTTTATTTCGTGAACATTTTCATTTGAAAACATTTTTAAAAAAAAACCTAAGTGTGGGTTGTCTCAATGTGACTGGAAAGAGGCTCTCACCTCGATCCTGTCTGTGAATTTTTTTTCAACAACTCAAGCGGACGAATCAGATTTTAATTGATCTCAGGTATTCTTATACCGTCTGTCGGACCATGACAGCGGTTCAGTAGATCTGCCCTCAAGCAACTTTCCACTGTATCAACATCTATTACTTTATTTTTAATTTCGTCCACTCTAGGACGTAACCTCATTTTTCTTTTCACTTTCGTCCTATCCAGGACATCATCTCATCTCATATCTTATCTCGATGGCTCCCCAAGCCATCCTTAAACTCAACTCAAACTGTTTCCACTCGGGAAGTCTAATCTATGATGCCATACGACATCCCGGGTCATACAGCCCCATTTTAGACCACACAGGTCATCCATCAGCCACTAAGGCCGATTCTGATAACGATTCCCATACCACAAATCTCTTTCGCAAATACTTGCAAACAAATCTACGCTAGAGGAATCACCTCACATTGCCCGTAATCGTGGGCGCGGCTGTTCGAACAGTTTGTATGGACCTTTGCAAAGGTTGTACGCTTTACCCACATGATGCAAGCTTACTTCCCACACTCGTCAGTGGGGAAGGTTCGCGACAGAGCCTTTCCAAAGCCTTCCCAGGATAGCACGCTGCCCTATAAAAGGGTCCTCTCGACCAAGTACCAGGAACTCACTTCCTGTACTCAGAGACGGGGGTATATCGCCCTCTCGGCACCCAATCCGCTCCCACATTTATTAGCAACCGAAAACCATCTTGGGAACACTAGTTACTCAGCCAGGGATGTCCCATTCCACCCGTGTGGTCGCACTGTGAGATGCTCAGAAAGAATTCCCCAAGGAATCAGTCCTTATATGCGAATACGAAGTGCCACCACACAGACAATCACTTTGCACCGCGGAATTTTCACAAATAGATTTTGTTTTGCAATCTTGCCGACATCGCATGTTGGGTTTTGAAAACCCTATTTTCCCAAATCAACAAACAATTGTGTTGTGAGTGGAACCATCGGCATCCATGGTCAGAGAGCATGGTCACCAAGGTACCATGAGATGGAGCGACAAGGAATTGGGTTCAACATCCTACCGAATTTATGCAGCTACGGGGGAGGTCCGTCGGTTCGACACGCAAACCGAGGCCGATCAATTTATCGTGCACACTAGCAATGCAATTTTGAAAATAAAATATTTTAAATTTAGGAGCAATATGTTCAAGGAGTGACTTGCCTTAGACTTCGTCTTCAACTTCGTGAATATCTGACGTCCGACGAATTTCTGACATGTCGACTACGCGCGAAACGAGAGAAAAACACACAAAACCCTAGAAATAATATACTATTATTAATAACTAATAGTGCCATAAGGTAGATCTAATTTTTTAAAAAATTTAGAGACTTGAACGGGCTCAATCGGAGTTACAGTTGAAAAGATATGAATTTTGGAAGGTTTTGGGATTTTTCTGGAAAGAAAAAGGATTATTTTGAATTTGGAACAGGAATATTCCTTGGTATATTCTTGGGCTGACAGGGGAGCCCACTGTCAATGACTGGGAGAGAGGGAACTAAGGGTGGCCCAATTGTCATTGGCACAGGAGAGAGAAAAAGAGCAAGGCCCACATGGCAGTGAAACAGGAAGGGAGAGAGAGAGGGACTGACAAGTAGGGTCCATGTGTAAGAGAGAGGATTTGAATAAAGGGGCCCACATACAGTGAGAGGAGAAGAGAGCCTTTGTGCTTTACTATTCATGGGCCCACATGGAAGACACACAGAGGGGGATGACAAAAGGGGGCCACATGTAGGAGAGGATCACTATGCTTGGGATTAAAATAAATGGGGTCTGCTTGTAAGAGTTATTAGGGGATTAATCCGGTGGGCCCACACGTCAGTCCGAGAGAGAGGGATGGGTTGCCGGATGGGGTACAGGAGCTGGCCGGCGGTGCTCGACGGCGTCCGACGGCAGCGGCCGAACGGCGGTGGGCGGAGCACCGGAATGGGGAACGGGGGCGACGGGGAGCACAATGACCAGCTCGGATTGGGTCTTGGGGCGCCATAGGTGGCCGGCGGCGGCATCCTGAGGCAGCGAGGAGAGAGAGGGTGGGCGGCGGCGGCGGAACATCGGCGGCGGAATGGGCTAGCGGCGGCGGAGTGCGGCGGTGGGGTGTTTTGGGCTTTGGTGGTGCTGAGGAGAAGAGAGAAGGGAGGAGATGGGATGCGCCCGAGAGGATAAAAGTGGCGGCGGCGGTGCGCTAGTGTCGTCGGCGGGGCTCGGGTGGAGGGGTTCGGTTGGGGTGAGATCAAAGTAGAGGAGAAGGGGGAGGAAGAAATGGGGAAGCGAGGCTCACCGGGAGGGAAAGAAGACAGGGCAGCCGCGACGGGGTCTTGCGAGCTCGGCTTGGGCTCAAGAGAGGTGAGGTGATACGGCCATGGCCATCTACGCCGGCGGCGGCTTTGGTGGAACGGCGGCGACGGACTGTGCCGGCGGCGGCGTGGCTCGGGATCCTTCGGGGTGGGTGCGGCTTTGCGAGAGAGAGAGAGAGAGGAAGAGGAGGAGAGGGGGCTCTGCGGCGGCGGACCGGAGCTACTCGGGTTCAAGCTCAACTTGGAGAAATGGCACGGCAGGGCGGTGGAATTTATAGGCGCGGAAGGCGGCGCGTCGCGACGGAGAAGAAGGGCGGTGGCTACAGGGGAGTGCGCCTATGGCCGAGATGATGCGACGCGACAAGAGCTCGGGCTATGGCACGCACTGTGGCTGGCGTCACTGCCAGGTCGTGCGGTCGCCAGGGAGAAGATATGGGGGCTGAGGGGATGGCGACCATGTCGGCCGAAGGAGGGGAAGCAGGGTATGGGCGCGGTGAGGGATGGGATGGGACGAAGCGGCGGAGTTGCACGGGAGGGGAGATATTTTGCTCGGTGTCAGGAGAAGCTGAGAAGAATCGAGAGAGGGAGAGAGAAAAGAGAGAGCGGAGAGAGACCGAGGAGGACGACGACTGCCAGGCGGGCCCGGTGCGGCGCTGGTGTCACGCGTCCAGGCGGCCATGTGCGTGGGTACAGACGGGAGAGGGGCTAACCGACGGGGCCCGGTCATCAGTGATCCAAGCGCGGGTGCGTGCGGGTGTCGGCGCCCACGGTGCGGCTGCTGGGGCCCGCGTGTCGGCATCTGCAGCACTCGGCTGGGGAGGCTGACGGAGGGGACCCGCTTGCCAGTGCTTGCGCAGGGACGCGCAGGGTGCGCCAGCGGGCTAAGGCTGGGTGGGCTGAGCAGGAAGAGAAGGCCCGTGATGCACAGTAGGGCTTGATATTTTTCCAGAGAATTGTTTTGAGGGATTTTTTATGATTTCCAAAAAGGGATTTTAATCCAAAATCTTATATTTTGGATCACAAAATTCTGGGGTTCATGGAGAGGACTTTTATTGCTGATGTTGAGATATTTGTCTTGGATATACATATATATATACATAGGCATATATGAGAGAGGGATCTAGAGGGGGTTTTTTTCGGAAGGGATAATTTGGAGATTGAAACTCGGATTTGATTCTCGAACTCCTGGGGAATTTTGAGAGGGGTTTTTGTGGATGGGATTTGAGCACAATTATTTATAGATTGATTTTTGGATGACATTTAGGGAAAGAAAAAGAGGAGATTTAAGAGGGGTTTGATTTGGAACTGGGACTCGATTCTCAAGGATATTTTGGGAATTTGCAATGGATTAGAAATTGAGGGCCTCGAGGGAAAGATTGGAATTGGAATTTAATTCTTGGGATTTGAGGGCTTTAGAAATATATAAATTTGGCAAGTTTCGGGAAGGGAGTTCTTGATGGAAATCTGAATTTTTGAGAGGAACAAAATAAGGAGACTTTAAATAGAGGGATTCAAAGGTGATTTCCGAAGGGTTTTTATTAGAGGGTTTCGAATTGCAAAATTCGAACCCGAGTACAGAGTTGTTGGGAAGAGTGAAATAATGGTATTTTAATCAAAGGCTTCAGGAGAGATTCGAAGGGAACATGGAATTTAAATTTCTCCGAGGATATTTTGAGAGAGACATTCGAATTGCAAAATTCGAGTCTCGGGATTTAGGAAGGAGTTTGAGGGTGAGGATTTAGGGTTTCAAGGGAGGTTTAGATTGAGATCTACGGCACTTAGTCCTTAAGCATACACAAAGATCCAAAAATTTTTGAAATTAGGGTTTTTACGAAAATAGTTTTTTTAACGGCCCGGAAACCGGGGCGTTACAGACAGCTTCTCAATCTCCGAGTATCTTAGCTTCGCCCCCTACAATGCTTCAAATACAAAGTAGACTGGTGTTTGCCCGCCTTCTCCTTCTTGGACCAGCACCGTGCTAACCGCCACCGGTGAAGCTACCAGATAGAGGAGTAGTTCAGCGCCTACCTTTGGGCTCGTGAGTCTTGGTACCTCCTAAAGGCACTTTTTGAGGCATTCGAATGACTCTTGCCATTCGATAGTTCATTCAAACTTGCTTGCCCCTCGTAGGGTTTTGAAGAATGGCAGCCCTTCTCTGTGGACTTCGCCACGAAGCGATTGAGGGCTGCAATGCGCCCCGTCAATCTTTGCACTTCGCGGGTGCTTTTTGGCAGCTACATTTGCTAAATGGCTTCGTTTTTTCTGGGTTCACCTCGATGCCCCTCTCGGACACCAGGAACCCAAGTAGCTTACCCACGCAAACATCGAAGACGCATTTCTCCAAATTGAGCTTGACCTTCACTCTTCGTAAATTGTGGAAGGTTTCTTGCAAGTCTGCGACATGATCGGCCGCCTGTTTTCTCTTGAACACTATATCGTCCATAAAGGCTTCGACATTTCTGCTGATTTGGCCTTCGAGTACTTTGTACACAAGGCAGGCAAAAGTGGCTCCCGTGTTCTTCAGGCCGAAGGGCATGCGGATGTAGCAGTAGGTGCCGAGGGGTGATAAACAAGGTCTTCTCTTAGTCTTCCTCAGCCACAAACACCTGGTGATATCCAGAGTAAGCGTCGAGAAAACTCATCAGCTCACAACCAGCGGTCGAATCGACCACCTGATCGATTCGTGGGAGTGGGAAGTCGTCCTTCGGACATGCCTTGTTGAGGTCCGTGAAGTCCACGCACATCCACGACTTGCCGTTTGACTTCTTGACCAGAACGGGGTTCGCCAACCACTCTAGGTGTTCGACCTCGCAGATGACTTGTGCGTGGATCAATTTGTTGACCTCAGCCTTCGCCGCCTCCTAGCGGTCGATCGATATCTTGCAAAGCTTCTGCTTGCATGGCTTGATAGTAGGCTTGACTACAAGGTGGTGCTCGATGAGGCTTCGGCTCACGTCCAAGAGCTTGTCCAGGCCCCAGGCGAAAACGTCCAGGTTTTGCCTAATGACATGTAGCATTTGAGCCACCACGTCGTCGCTGACATCGCCCCCGATGGACACGGTCTTCGATAGGTTGGTGGGGTCGATCGCGATCTTCTTGACTTCGCCTTGAGGCCAAGGCTTGCGCAGGCTGTTGCCCCTTGGCTCCTCCTGTCGGTCCCCTTGGATGTTGTGGATGTCCCAAATGCTCTTCGGTGTTTGATTGCCTGCCCTAGCCGAAGGCTGAAGGCCCCGCACCGTGATCACCCCATTCAGGCCTGGCATCTTCACTGCAAGTAGTTGTGATGCACCACTGCTTTGAACTTGTTCAGCATAGAGTGACTAAGGATGGCATTGTAATAGTACGAGATGTCGACAATGTGGAAGGTGATGACCTCCACCCGAGTGTTCACGCCTTCCCTGAACGCCACCTGCAGTTGCACTTGCCCTAGTGCTCGAACCGAGCTCCCACCTAAGCCCTGTAGGGGAAGCATAGCTAGGGCGAGTGCAGCTTCGGGGATCCCTATCTGCCGAAAAGCGTCGGCAAAAATGATATCCGCCGAACTCCCACCATTGACCAAGATGCGGGAGACTTCGCACCCAGCGATGTCTGCGAAGATGACGAGTGGGTCTTGGTGTGGGAAGAAGATGCCTTCCACATCTTCAAGGCCAAAGGTTATCGATGTCGCGGCAAATGGGGGCGGCTTGGTTTGAGGTGTCATGGCGATGTGGTTAATTGCCCTTTCATACGTCTTCTTTTGCCTTTTCGACTCTAAGCCTTGCAAAGAGCCCCCCGGTGATTGCTGCGATTACCCTTCGCTAGCCATCCGGAGTGGCCTCGATCTGCAAGGGTCTGCTCTCTTCGGGCTAGTCCACTGCCTCGCCCCCCTCCACCTCACAACGAAGTGGGGCCTGATCTCCTCTAGCCACGTGTCTCGATCGCTGGATGTTTCGACACTGTTCTGTTGTGTGAGAAGCCTTGCCATGGAAGGCACAGAACTCGCCTCTTTCCCTCTTTGGCTTCTTTCGTGCCGGTGGGCCCTATGAGTTATTGAAGTTTTGCTGAAGGGTGTTGATATCTTCAACGGTCATCACCTACTTCCCCCTTTCGTCTCTGAACTTCTTTCAGGCCGATAGCAATTGCTGCGCCATCCGTGGCCTGTCCTGAGTAATGCCCGTTGCGCCCTAGGTGCCTTCCTGGTTGAGCTCGACCTAAATTTTGTTCCTTCGCTTGGTGTCCTCTTCACCCTTGGCATAGCCGTCAATGATGTGGAACAATTCGTCCACAGCCTTCGGCTATTTTCTGATTATCTTCTCGGTCAATGGGCCTGTGAGAAGGCCAGCTGAAGCGGCATTGATGACCGATGTCTCCGTGATATCTTGCACTTGATTGCATGCCTGGGAGAACCTATGGATGTATTCACGAATAGATTCCCCCGGCTTTTGCCAAATACCGAAAAGCTCCTACTGCGTTTTTGGCTCTTGGTAGCTCCCACGAAAGTTGGTGGTAAAGACGTCACACAGTTGCTCCCATGAGTATATGCTGCTGGGTGGCAAGTTGAAGTACCACAAATGGGTGAAGCCCTCCAGCGTGAGGTGTATGACCTTCGCCTTGGTGTTTTCGTCACCGTAGACAAAGAGGAACTCGCTCGGGTCCGAATCACCGGCATACTTGATGATCGAAGGATTCTTGAACTGCGGGGGAATCACGTGATTCTATAATGTCCAGCTCAATGGTGACTTCTTGTCGTTCCCCAGCGTGGCTCTGTCCTGTCGAAGGCACCACGCAAGGGTACGGGACGCCGAATATGGGCGAAGCCGAGAACAGGTTTGTGACGGCGGGGGCCACCCATCCTCCTGGAGTGGTTTGACAGCCTACTGCCGCCGACGGGGCAGTGACTTCTGCGGACAGCGGCGGTGGTGGTTGCATGCCTTGCCCTTCGATGCTGAGCTATTGAAGGAGGGCTTGGAGCTATGCTTGAAGGGATACGTTGGCACAGCCACCAAAGGCCCTACTCGCTGGCCACGGGGGCCTAGACCGTCGGTGCCGGTATGGCAGGGTGTGATGCCAGCGCCGGTCGTGCTAAAGCCAGCTCTAGTGGTGGTATCACTGGCAGGACCGCTGTCCGCGGCTGCTGCATCGCCTGTGGCCCTTAGGGTTGACCGAAAACCTGGGCTGTCGAAAGCTATAATTCAGGGAGACCGAAAACTTGAGAGGTCGAAGCTTGTGCTTGAGGGAGGCCGAAGGCCTGAGAGGTCGAAGCTTGGGCATGATGGAGACTAAAGGCCAAAGGGATCGAAGCTTGTGGTTGAGGGAGCGCTAAAGTCTGTCCGACCGAGGCTGCTTGCGCAGCGTTGTGAGCTGCTGCATGTTGGACTGTGTCACACCCTGAGTTTCCCCTTAAATAGAGCCACACAAAATATATTAGAGAAGAAGCCTCAAAGAAATTATTTTAAAAGGCCAAGGGAATTAATTAAATAAGTAAAATGCGAAATAATAAATTATCTTGGTTGAGAATATTTTTTCTATATTCTTCTTGCCAAAATACACCAACAGGAATTTTACTGGAATTTTTAGAGCATTGGAGGTATTTTTAATAAATCAAAACAAATTATCAGAATTAAAATCCTTTTGGAAATACTCTTTTTCCTTTTTCTTTCCTTCCTTTTCTCTTTTCCTTTTTCATTCTTCCCACTGGGCCACGGCCCAGTACTGTGTCTCGGCCTGTCGTGCACCGTGCGCATGCCCCTCCTCTCTCTCTCCCTCTGTTGTGGAGCCCACCGGTCAGCGTCTCCTCGCCCGCGCTGTTCCCCTCACTGCTCCCGCTGACCTGTGGGACCGAGGCCCCACATGTCAGCTTCATCCCCAACCTCCGGCCGGAGGGGATCGGCCTTCCCTGAGCGTCGAATTTTGCCCGTCCCCGCTTCCCCGTGCCTCGGCTCCAAGTTCAAACCACGTAGACCGAGACCCCGCCCGTTTCTCCCACCTTCTCCGCCCTTCTCACCCACGACCACGGATGAATCACGCCCACTAGCCACCACGGTCGCCGCCCTCAATCCCGTGAAATTTGGCCAACTCGGCCACGAACTCCTGCAACCGAGTATATATAAACCTTCCCCGTGCTCCGTCCTCACTTTCCCCTCAGTTGCCCACGCCTGCCGAGTACCCTAACCTCCTCCGCACCGAGCTCCCGAATTGCCGCCACGCTCCGCCGACTCCACTCGCACGTCACTGTCGCTACAGCCGTCGCTGACTACCGTGCTTGTGCTCCCTAGCTTCGCCGCACCCCGCTGCATCCTGTTCCGCCACCGATCGCCTCGGATTCCCGCCGGAACTCCATCCTCTCCGTCGCCCCTTTCGGTAAGCCTCTCCGCCGCAGTCGGCCGCGGATTTCCATCGACCCACTTGGTCTTTTTCCCTCCTAACACGTTCTACACCTTCGTCAGGTCCTCCCGTACCTCGTTCGCGCCTCCGTCGTTGCTTTGAGCCACCGGAACACTGTCGCTGTCGACATCCCGAACCTCGTTGCCACCAATCCTCTCTGCTCACCGCCGTTCGCCGCTCTCTGTCAGTCGCTGCACCTCGGTGAGCACTCAGTCGCATTCCTCACCTTCTTCACTGCTCGCCGCTGCCCTCCGCCGCGCCGTCGCCGGCCACGCGCGCCGGTAGGGCTTGTTCCCGACTTGGTCTGAGCCATCCGATCTGTCTCGGCAGATCGAGACCGCTCGTGTGCCTGTGTCCGCAGTTGCACGCGCATGGACTGCGTCCACCGTGCGCCGCCCTCTCGTGCCACTAACCAGGTGGGTCCCGCCTGTCGGCACTGGTTCCCCATGGTCCGCTAACACATTAAATCCTCGATAATGCACAATAAATCGTTTAGAAATTGTTTTTGCATAGGAAAATCACAGTAAAACTTCTAAAATTCATAACTGATTCATTCGAGCTCCGATTAATTCCATTCAAATTTTATTAAATCCAGAAAAATGCCAAGAATCCATTAAAAACACTTTCAGCCCCTGTTTCTGTGTCCACATGTACTGTTTTTAATTGTTTGTGCGTTGTTTGCTATAGAATCCAACGCAGTCAACCCTCCAGTTTACTATGAAGTCGTTGCTGAATTCGCCGAACCGGAGCAAGGCAAGTCGCATCGTTTCCTCGATCATTTTATAGCCATTTATTGCAAACTATTTCTTTTAAATTAATAAACATGCATTATTTCATCATTTCATATGGGAAGGGTGACCTATACAAATGCAATTTTAATTGCTCTGACTTTATTCCACCCATATACCTTTCTAACTAGGTAATAATATGACTAGAGGTTATTGTTAGGATGGTTAGCCCTGCTTAGAAACCTTTAGCTCACATGGGGATTTAAATATTCTAATTTACATTTATGGTTCGACTCAATGTCGAAAAATGAAACTTTAGATATGTCGATGTTAAATTACTAAAATTTGACCTAAATGGTGGGCTATGGGTGCAAGGTTTTGTTGGTCGCACCCATGGCAGTTAAGGACTGGTTCGCAGGAACCCCTTGGGCAACTAATCGTACATTCCACAAGCCAGCGTGGGCAACAGCTAGGCTTGTAGCGTCTCTTCTCCCTCTCCTAGGCACCGTTGGTGAGAATGGGCGTGATGGAGTTAGGTCGTCCTTGGGTCGGGTTGATCGGCTTCCGGATCCATTGTAACGCAAGGGGGTAGCCTGGCCGATGTGGGGTGTCCTGGCAGCAGGTGAAACCTCAGCGTGGTGTGGATGGTTGAGGAAAGGTTGCGTGAATGGTCCTGTCACAGCCTCTCACGGGGTGTCGTGGTGACACGCCGGCACACAGGAACGTGTGTGGGGCTGTGTCTTGTGGGTACAGTTGTACACCTCTGATCAGAGTAAATCTATTTAAATAGCCGTGCCCGCGGATATGGGCGATTGGTCAAGACTCACCGTGATTAGTCTCACCCTTACTTAAGTAACTTGACTTAATGGAACTGGTATAGTTCAGGTGGATGGTTGGGCCTGGTTAACGTGGTGTAACGTTTATCAGTGGAGGATGAATATTGTTCAATTAATCAACCTTTTATTGTTTGCGAACTACTATTTGCAACTGCTTTTACGCAAATAAACCCTGAGCCTATCTTTGTCTCCCGTGCATTGTGCATATTTGTGGGTGTGATTTGTTGAGTACTGTGGGTGGTACTCAGTCTTACTCCTTTTCCCCCTCTCAGTGATGGAGTACATGTCTGACGAGGATCAGCAAGAGGACTAGGCTGGCTCCGCCGTCAAGATGCCTATGGAATGGAAGCCTTCGCTTGGCTAGTTGTATATAGATGTTATTTGTTTTTACCGCTGTATTTATGTAAGACAATTTTATTTTCTTTGTAAGACGCACTCTGTTTGGCAACTTGGTATTGTGTACCCTGGCTTTTCTAGACAAGGATTTAATACACGGGAATGTTCAGAATTCAGGTTACGAATTTCTGGGTGTTACAGACTGCTTTTAGCTGCTGCTACTGTTGTTCCTGCATTTGGCGAAGCATGTCCTGGAGCCATTGCATGTCCTGCTTCATGGTTTCATACTCTGCCCTTGGCACTGCGACAACCTGTTCGCCCACGCCCGGTGCAGCCCCTTGGGCTCCCGTCGGCTGGGTCGAAGAGGCATCTGCCTTAACCTGGATCCCCAGGGTCTTCGGCTTGGACTTTCTCTTTGGACTGGTTTGCTTCACCGTCTGCATACCAGCGCGAAGGTGCCCTCCTCCTTGCCAACCTTCGCTTCGGAGGCGTTGCTATCTTCGACTTCTCTCCACTTGGGGTGGGCTCCCCATGAACAGCGCCAACTGTCATCGAAGAACACAATAGTGGAATCTAAGTGTAGGCAAAGAAAGTAAATCTATCTATTCAATCTCAAAAACCCTGCTGTTACTGTGCCCTAGGTGCCTATTTATAGGCATCATGAGTGTCGGCATCTCATGATACTCCCATGGAAAGCAATCCACATATTATTTAGGCAAATTGATTATTTTAGCCTTGTAATCAGCTTTCATTTTTTTATTTACAAAAGTCGGCCTTGGGATAGAACCATCAGCTATGTCTACTTCCTCTAATGGATCGGACGATCTAAAACCTTTTGACCCAACATTTCTACTATATCAAAGTCTTCAATAGTCTCACCAATATCGTTCTTTGTATACCAATATTCTTGCATCCGCTTTTGCAACCACTCTAGATTGGTTTCTTTAGTCATGATAAAAGGTAATATTGCTTAGCTATGCTAAGTTAACTGGCTTTACAGAAATGGGTACAAAACCACATTTGGAGACACTGATAAAGTCATAGCTAGAAAGGTCCAACCCAGACAAGCATTGAATATTGCCATGTGCCACTCAACTGAAGCATTGGCCATTGCAACCTTGGTCGATGTGTCCACTGGAACAATCTCAATCTCGTCGCCATCCCATTGAAATAAGAATTGGTGCAAGGTGGAAAGAATGCAGCAATTGGCAAGAATCCAACAACGACCCAAAATAATGTTATAATTGTCTTGCACGTCGACGATGAAGAAAGTGGTCGGCAACGTCTTGTTCCCCATGGTAAACTCCATGGAGAATAGTCCCTTAGCCTTCGTAGCCTCACCATTGAAGCCGTTGAGTGTCATGTTGGTATTCTTTAGTTCACTGTCTTCTCGCCCAAACTTCTTGAACAAGGAGTCAGACATCAAATTCACAACGGCACCTCCATCCACAAGCATCATAGAGATCGGCCTTCCATCAATGTGCCCTTTGACATAGAGAGGTCTCATGTGACGATCGGATTCATCAGGCTTATCAAAGACCACATCTCGTGGACCTAGTGAAATTTGCGTGATCCCGGCCTCATCCATGGCTCGAAACTCCAAAGACAAAGCAAACAGCATGTTGATGTCCATATTCTCCCTTTGTGGCAAATCATTGCTAACAACCAGTAAATCGTCATCCAAAGCATTGTCCTCATCATCACTTTAAGTACTTACCGGCCTCTCAATCTTCACCGTTTTAGGCTTCCAAACTTGCTTTGGCGCTATCGGAGGTCCTAACTCATTGAACATTCTATCTCAAATTTCTTCGGCCGCTTGTTCCTTCGACTTTTTGGCCCAAAGATGTTGCAATCACCTTTTTTGAGTATGGGTCAAGTTAGGAGGCATCCACTTTGGTTTTGGTTGAGTTCTAGGAACTAAATAGTGACTTTTGATATTTTTGGACGTGCTTGATGCTCCTTCATCCTACCTACTTGCCTCTCTAAGGTCCCGATCTGACCGGCCTTGGGGCCCGATCGGACCGACGGCTACGGCCATCGGTTCTAGATGACCCTGGTCGGACCTGCCTCAGGTCCTAGTCAGACCGACAGTTGGCCCATTTGGTTCTGGATGGGTCCGGTCAGACCTGTTGTGTTCCAAGCCGACCCCTTTGCTTCTGGATGGGTCCGGTTAGACCGGCGATGTCAATAGCCACCTCCCTAGCTTCGGTTTTCTTGATTTGTGTCGCCTCCGCGAAGCCTCCAATGGGTACATGGACGTCATTGGACCCCCCCCCCCTCCCCCCTCCCCCACCTTGATGGTAATCACCTCCGAAGTCTTGGTCTCCACTTTAATGTGCTTTTCTCCTCTTCTTCCATCAAACCGATGTTTTGACTAAAATTAGATTTGGTTTGAATGAGACAAATGATCGTGCACTGGCCTTCGTGGCTCCACGCATCCTTGCTAAAACGGTACCATTAGTGATGGCGGATATGGCATGTACATCGGCGGCGGTGCCCCTTATGACATGAAGTAAGGAAAAGAGCAATCCGGCGGTGGCATAGGACACGGTCCCCATGGCATGATTTGAGGACTGTAGTGGAACGGTGATTACAATTGTCTTGGTTGCTAACCAAATCTCTCCCTAGAATGTGATCTTGGTCTTTTTGCACTACTAGGCCGACCGTTGAGTCGTTGACCGGCTTTTCCGCTCTCATATTTGTTCAGGAGCATATCGAACGTAATCTTTGGCTTTCTCAAAGTCTTAGAGCTCGAAGCTTCATCTTTATTCACCTTCCAAACTCCAACCTCTAGGCTTTTGGTTTAATCATCTTAAGCCGAGATTCTCCAATGATAACTTCCTTCCCTTTAGTGGTATCGACTTGACTAGGCCGAACCAATACCTTCTTGTGATCGAAGTCTATTGTGTTCATCGGGAAAGGGTCATAATCAAACTTCATCTTTGGACGATCTGTAAACTTTAATCATCCTTCATCTATGGCTGATTGAAGTGTCGACGGAAGACATTGCAAGCATTAGTACCATGTGAATAAGAATCATGTCATTTACAATATAAACAACGTTTTAATTCTTTCGCTTGGTGGTATGATGTAGCCTTTAGGCAAACTAATTTGTTTCTCTTGTAGTAAGTAATCAAATATTTTATCACATTTAGCCACATCAAAAGTATACTTAATTTCACTTTGTCGACCCTTGCGAGTAGTCGGTGTCAAGTTAAAGTTAAAGCAAACGAATGGCTTATGTTTATGTAAACATCACGATCTTTATCATCATTCGATGATTCATCATCAGAACAGTCAAGGATATTCATACTAGACTTTTTATCATTTGTCCGAACAAACTTTTTAATTTCTTTAGCCCGATTTTCTTGAGCCAGATCCTTTTGCAAAATTTGACTAACATTAAGAAATTCTGGCCTTCTAGTCTTTCTTTAATAGGAACAAGTAAATCATTGTAAGTAAGAACAGCCAAATCTCTTTCATTAATGTTCAAGCTAAAAAATTAGTATCCCTAAACCTCTTAATATAATCAGTGATAGATTCATTATACTTTTGCTTAACCGATGTTAAATCAGACAATCTAAGCTCAATTTTACCAGTGTAGAAATAATCATGAAAATTTTGTTCTTATTGAGCCCAAGTATGAACAGAATTTGTCGGTAATGAAGTAAACCAAGTAAATGCAGTACCAGACAAAGATAAAGAAAACATGCGTAATTTAAAAGCATATGAATTACTTGCTTCACCATATTCTGCTAAGAATTGGCCTATGTGTTCCATATGATTCTACTATCTTCACCATTCAATTTTGTAAATTCGGGTACCTTAAAACCACGATGATATGGGATATTGTCAAAATAATTAGGATACGGCTTTTGATAAAGCCTAGCCTGATTCCTTGGCTCAATTCCAAAAGCTTCCCTAACTATGGCATATATCCTCTCTTCCATATTCTCAGCCCTTTGCTAATTTTGTGGCCTAAGAGGTGGCGGCACAACATAATTATGTTGGCCATAGCGTGCATCTTGCGGATACCCACCAAAGGCTTTAGTAGGGTTAGGATCATTGTAGGCATTATACATGGGTGGAGGTAGTGATGGAGCAGTAGGATTAGTAGTGGCTATAGGAGGTATATAATGATAGAAAGAACTATAACTGATGGGATTAACCTCCTGTACAGGAATAATGGCGCTGGTTTGCCCACCTATATAGGGCTCGGTCGGACCGGCCTATTGTCCGGTCAGACTAGCCCAATGACCGGTCTGACTGGTAGATATGGCAGCGGTCTGACCGGCTATAGAGAGTACAGTCTGACCGGCCAGTGACAGATTTTCTGGATCTTCAAACCCGATGTACTATGTAGTATTTTACCAGTAGCTCCATCGGTTTTGCTATGTATATGCAGTAGCCACACTAGTACTAGGGTTTGCATCATTAGATGGTAAACAGGCCATTAGAAAGCCAATTTGTGTAGAAACTTTCTCCATCCTACTATCAAAGAAAAAACTCATAGCGACATCTAATTGATTTGCCAAGGTGGCACAAATTGATCTAACTACGGAGCTAGCAACAAGTTCATGAATAGCAGGGGATAAGTCATCGAACTTGGGGATTGCCTCTTCCAAGACAAGACGATGATTTAGGAAAGCAAGACATCTTTTTTAGAGACACCGTGGTGAGTCCTGACGTAGCGCACAAGCATCACCTTCTCCATTGCCATTTTTTTCTTCTCGATCTCCCATTTCGGTTCTTCGGTCAAGTCCTCTATGATAAGCGGGATGACGTTGTTTTGATCAATCTCCATACGCTTTGGTATGGCGTTGATGTAGACTTCCCCAGCTGAGTTGCCAAAAATCGTGCTGGCGCTTTTTTGGGTCAAACAACGAGAATCACTAAAACTTTACAATGTAGGGAGTCACCAACCACCTTGATCTTGAGAACCTCTTGATCAAGATAGGTTTTGTAATCAAAACCGGCTAGCAGAGCCGATTCTGATAGATTGGGGGTAAACACCCGTCTCGTGGGCGGAACAGAAGGTTTTGGGACAAATCACAAAAAGGTAACTCACAATCTCACAGTGAAGGCGGATGATTTACAAAGCAAGTTGACAAAGCTAGACAATCTAGGTAAAACTAAGCAAAAGGTGATGTAAAGCTGAAAAAACGATTCAATTGACTAATTGAAAGTAGTGTTGTTAGTTGATCTAGAGATATCCAACTGAACCGGTCATAGCCCTTATAAAGGGGTTGGTCTTATGTTCCCTCAACACTTTCCATGTCCTATTAAGGTTAGAGAACAATTATGTCTCAACAAACCACATGCATGCCTAATAAAACATGAGAAAAACTCTAACCAAACTCAAACTCAGGCTATTGGTCCGACCGTCAGGCTGACCGGTCCGACCGCCGGTCCAACCGGCGTCCAATAGGAGGTCCAACCGGCCTTATAGAGAAGGCTTGGATCCTCTCTCTAAATTTGGCTTCTATATTTCATACAATTTTCTTATCGCCAAATTTGGGTGTCTTAACACAAATCATAGTCCCCCTTGTTGGATAAATATAATCCAACAGTAGACTTGTGGAAATACAGCAGTGTATACACAAATTGCAGTCGTTCGCTCGCTTATATGTGTATATTGCATCTTGTTCATTCATCTCAGAACAGCATTTTCTTGGGTGCTTTTTTTTTCCGGCTAAGTGTTCGGTTGGTGCCCCTCCGCGAGTACAGAAGTCTTTGATATACTCACTCCGTTCAGAAATATAAACCGTCTTTTGATTGTCAAATTATGAGCTTTGACTAACTATTAATCTAATAATATCTAGTTAGGCCTAAAAATTAATATTGTCGGATTCATGTTCGAAAGTAGTTTCTATGATTATGATTTTATAACAGTAAACAAAATAGTACAAGAAAAATTTACAGTCAAAGCTTATTTTAAACCATAAAAATATGTACTACACTTTTTAGAAGAGAGTAATTAACAAACATGATCGCAAGGCAAGTCTCATGAAAGGGTCACAAGAGATGCTTTAGAAGTAATATGCGCAGGAAATACCCGAAATAAACAGGTGTTCCATTAGGGCAAGTTCAAGATCTCCCAAGTCATCCACATCAACAAAAGGCACTCACAAATACTCCTATGTTGCATTTAAGTCCTCAATAATCCATATCAAATTGTGTAGTCTATCTTAATAATCCATATTAAATTTTATACTCCTTCCACTCTTCCTATTTCCTCGAGTTTATGTTCGTTGTATCATGTCAACCCTTCTCTCATCACCATCTTCACCTTTCCACCTGAGCAAAGCTCATTTACTATTTTGGACATGCCCTTAGAAAATACTCTCTAAACAACAATATAAGTATTCTATCTATCCCCAACAATATAAGTATTTTTAGGTTGTTTAGCATAGAAAATATTTTCTCTGTCCAACAATATAAATATTTCTAGGTTGTTTATTATAGTTTAAGATGAGGAAAAAAGACTTCTTATTAAATGAGGATTGAATATGATTGGAAGGGTAGTTAAAGATAAGATAGAAAAAAATTTGATGAGATATGATTGATGAAACAAGCAATAGATAAAATTTAAATGTTTCAAATACTTGTATTGTTGAACGGAGAGACTAGAACCAAACGCACAAATTTGGACTCGACCACTGTAGGCGACTGGTCATGCATGCTTTGCATGCTTAGTATGCCGTTGGGTAGCTTCCAGCCATGCAGCTTTTGCCAACTGGAATACTTATTCCAGCTACTGAGGCTGAGACGAATAATTCCTGCAACGAATAAAAGCCGGTTAAAACGCATAACACATGCCATACAGCAAACATGGCATGCAAGACATGCAACCCCAACACCACGTCGGTTACAGGGATTGACTGAAACTAGCTGAATGGACAGCTCCAGCACAGGGCATACATGTACATTAAATCTTGAACACCACCAACGAATTACTTCTGCATCATAACACCCAAATGCAAAGGCCCGTGAGAAGTTTAGTTAGTAATTGCTCCCTTCCCAAAAGAATTAACTGATAGTCTACAGCCATAATACAAGGATCAAGTTATCATTTCAATATCAACCGTGCAACAAACATCACCTAAAGTGTTAAAAAAAAACATCGCCTACAGAATCAATGTCTTCATGAGAATATCAACAGCGTCAGCTGCAAGATGTTAGCTATTACAGAACTGCTACCTTACCAAAACTATGTTAGCTGGCAAAATAAATAAAAAGATGTTAAACAACTCCAAAGTGCAAATCCTGCACGGAGTAAAATCTAGCCACATCACAACCCAGATGAAACTGCTGCAGCAGCACGACCAAGTGAGTTGGACAGGCTTCGCCTCTTGCCATGCTTCCAACCAAGTGTACTTTCCATTCGATGCACGCTGCCAAGCTTAATGGCAACAATGCAGGAGACGGAAATTGGAGATCAAATAGCTCTAATCAGGATGCAGTGGCCACTGGGCACAGATGATTCCACGAAATTTGTCAGTAATAAACCTCAGCATTACATATTCCTACCAAATCTTCTAAAGGATCTTTTTCAGCCACTAAACAGCAAACACTTACCAGCCCTCCTACAATAGATACACGCCTACACCCAGCTAACAACAAAGGTAAGGGGAAAGGAGTAAAGATCTATGAAGGCAGCAGAAAAGTTTTGCAGTACAACAAGCTTCATGACTATATTCTGAACATCCAAAAAATGAAGGCTATCGCGCATTTCCAACCAGCCAGCCGAATCAACACAAGATATTAAACCCTTCACATTAGCATTCCCCATAAAGAAATTGTCCTTTCTTCTCTGGAGAAAAGCATTTACAGCCAACAAAACACACCATTGCATATGTCAAAAAAAGAGGGGGTAAACTGTATTGTGATACTGCAAAATAGTATAAAATACCAAGTAAACCCCAGAGCATGTACACTAATTCCAGTTATTAACACTACCAAATTCTTAAGCAGATGCGCTACTTGAGCAAAACAAGAAAATGTCAGCAACTAATAACATGGCAAGAGGCAGTAGTACTGACAATCTCAGTGGAGAAAATGACTAATGAATCTCCCCATCTTCTCCAAGTTCGCCATCTTCAAGGTCATCACGTGTGCCGTTCCTGCGGGAGCTATCTCGATCCTTTTTATGTCTTTTGTGCCGATTTTCACTATCAGAGTCCGAAGCATGGGTATGCTGCGTAAATAGCATTAATAAAATTATTACATGTTCGAACCAAGTTTATTCAATCAGGATAAACATCAATGTGATTAGCCAAAAAGATTTCCTGCTGAATACAAATATCATATGCTCCCTCTTTATGCAAGAGATTTATAAGCATATTTGATTTAGAAAGTAAACTTTGTAGATTTTGACCAAAAAGCTAGTTAAATTACAAGTACAATTACAAAAAAAAAAAGGTTATACCAATAGATTTATATTTCATAGTTCTTTCACACAATAGGGACAACTTAACAAGATCCTAATATTGCTGGTAGAAGGGCTGGAGACTAAAGATTTCCTGCTGAATACAAATATCATATACTCCCTCTTTATGCAAGAGTTTTACAAGGAATATTTTGATTGACAAAGTCAAACTTTGTAGATTTTGAGAAAAACGTTAGCCAAATTACAAGTACATTTACTGTAAAAAGAATACCAATAGATTCATTAAGATGCCAATAGATTCATATTTCAAAGTGCTTTCACACAATAGGGACCACTTCACAAGATCTAAGGACATCCTATGATATTTGCTAATAAAGCAAGCAGCTCTCCTAATATTACTGGTAGAAGGGCTGTAGATATGGCAGTGTTACTTTTCACGCCCTAAACACAATTCTCCCTTTCACCAATACAAACTATAATATTTTATAGAAAGCATAAAGTGATGGCAACGTTAGCTTGCAATGGTTCACCTGAAGCTGTGGCAGAGATGTTTGCAGTGTCCTACAGCCACTACTATGCCTTTTACAAACAAGACGACTTAAATTTTAGCCCGCAAAATTAGCACCAACAAAATTATCCACCGAAGTGTCCAAATAACTGTCCACTTGAACATCACAAGACAAAGGCAGCATAGTCTTTTAAGTTCAAAAACACAGAAGTTGGTAAACAGATATCAGCACTAATGTTTGGTGAGGATGGAAGGTATTCCTCAATGGGAGGTAGGTCTGCTGACATATTAGCAGTAAACCAGTAATTTTTATCATCCTAGTACCGGGGGCTGTATGCATGATACAGCACCATATCGGCACCAAATCGCCAATGCTTAGAAGCTTGATTTGCATGAAAGCACAAATGTTATACCTTCCTTGATTTCTTGCGATCACTGCTATGTCTACGGGACTTTTTAGAGTCATCCTTCTCATCCCTTTCAGAGCTCACATCATCAGCAGTGTCATGGTGGCGTCTCTTATGCTTCTTTTCCTTGTCTTTTTCTCTTTTCTTGTCCTTGGAACCATGGCTATCTGCATCAACAGCATCAATATCCATCTCATCTCTCCTCGATCGATCCTTTCCTTTGTCCTTTTCTCTTTCTTTTTCTTTGCGTTCTTTTTCCTTCCTTTCTTTCTCTTTTCTCCGTTCTTTCTCTTCACGTTCCTTCTCCTTTTTTGCCTGAATAGAAGACATTTCAGGGGAAAAAAGCATAAGTCAATGCTACACCTGACAAGGAAACAGAAGCTGCTGATACAAGTAATGATGTTTCCACCCATGTTATACACATTCTAACACACCGCTAATTTAAGTGTAGAATTACTAATTGGTAACAATTCTGGTTCCAGCCTTTTCAATAATATCAATAAATATTGAATAGCATGTTTCAAAGAGGTACCTTTAAGCGTAACGGGTAAACAATAAATCAGATTACAATACAGCTATGAGTACATTACCTTCTCTTCCTCTCTCAAGCGCTCTTTCTCTTTTAACCTTTCTTTCAAGTGGACAACGCACTCTTCGAAAAGCTCTCTAGCGTATGTTTCACTGTCCAATGCCCTAAATGCAAAAAATAATATAAAATCATTCAAAACCCAGGCAAGGCATAAATAACATAAAAGTATGACAGCAGACAATTCAGTCATTCAAGGAACATGTATTTTGCAAAGGAAGCTCTGTTAACATATGATTCAGGCAATTCAGTCATTCACTGCTTAGCTTGCCATGTTTGTATACAGGTACAACCATTATTTAGAGAGAAATGTTTTGCTGTACGAAATACTGCATTGGATGCACATTTTATTTATGTGTGGCCTACAAATTGTCTGAGTAACATATGTAAGATACAGTTAGACAAGAGAATCTAGGTTAAAAAATTCTGCCCATCGTTATATATAAAAAAGACCCTATGGCAAACTTTTCTCCAATCTACCCATCGTTATTAAGGCCACAGAGCAAGGCAAGGCAACCCAACCCCATTTACAGCCTAGGCGGAAAGGTGTATGGTAGCTTGAAACCCTACACAATAAAAAAAAGGGGGGAAGAAAATGAGAATAAATGTGCCAACTTTGCATTCAGCCAGTCTGTTATAGCTTTGTACACTTAAGTCAGCACAACAGCCTATTTAAAGCTCACTGAGTCTCTTTCCTCTGCTGCTGTGCTGCCCTAGAAAAAAGACAGGTGCAGTAGGTACTCCCTCTCCCATACCGACCAGCCCCTCCCTCACTCTTGTGCACTAACGGCCTGTTTGGCAAGTTTGGGGAAGAGGATTGGGTTTGGCAAGTTTGGGGAAGAGGATTGCAAGTTTGGAGGGAATTAGTCATTAATGGTGAGATTAGAATGGGAATTTGATTTTGTCTCAATCCTACATTTCGTCGTGGTGGTGGGAATTAGCAGGGAGTTTGGATGGGGAGTAGATTTTAAGTTACGATGGACTGATTTTTTAGGCAACGTATAGAGGGAATTCCCTCCCAACTCCCACCCACTACCGAGGTATTAAAAATCAGGGAGTTAATCCTGAGATTCCTTATCCCCATCCCCATCCAATCAAAACTCCCATATCCCCCCTAACCAAAGAGAGGATAATAGCTCCACCCCTCCCAACTCCCATTCCCTCCAAAAAAACTCCCCCAACCAAACACATCGTAAGCTTTAATGTAGTTTACGTCGCTGGGCCTGGGCGACAAGATGGTGCAGGTCCGTGGCAGGATGGAAGCGCCACCACAAAGGGTTCCAGGTTGAGCCTATTCCACTCATTTTCCTCTGGTTTTGCCCACAAGGCGGAGCCAACGCCTTGACCCCTTGTATTGCCTTGCTGCTTCAGCGTCACCTAAGCGACACCTTGAAAACCATGGATCTACCTACTCTGATTGCTTTTCCCCAGCTAGATTGAACCCACGAGTCCTGTTTACTGTAACCACCACATACCAATGAAAAGACAGTACTGGATAAAACTCCACTTCCAGCTGGCAATGCAAGTACATAACCAGTTTACTGTAACCAGGAGGCATGGTAAACATTTATCACAGTACATCAGTTTTTGGAGGATTGCCCTTACCTGTACTCTTGGCTATCTTCGAATAATGCTTTAGAATCATCCCATGTTGAAGAAGCTGATACTTCCTGCAAATTTTTCAAAAAAACATACATCAGAACGAAAGGATGAATCTGAAAAGGACAGTCACTGACCCAATAAAGCTTTAATAAAGTGCCCAATTTGTATGCCTTTCGCTATTTCAAATGAATGTCTATCCATGAGTTATCAATATGTTAAAAAAATAAACACTTCACTAAAGTAAAGCAAGGACTGATAGACTTCGTTTTTGTTCTGGCCAGTTGCTCGGACAACATTGCACAGGATTAGATATATACTATACCCCATACTGAACCTTGCTCTCACCGAAATGGGCAACCCCAATTCAATTATCAATTCATGAAACCATTGCAAGTCACAGCTATAGGAAATCAGCAACAAAATTAGTTCTGACCTGAAGCTTTCAAAAAACATATTTTGTCTAGCCATAAAAGCTCATGATTCATGCACTCCAGCAACACCAGTAAGTATTTCTGGTTCCAACTCATCAACTATTTTTCAATTAAAAAAATGTAAACAATTACATCTGAGAATTATAAAGAAATGTGAACTTACAACCTTAGTTCAATCAGTACACCTAAGAGCAGCAACTTTTCCATTATAACTTTGAACTACACAGTTCCAACTTGTTTACCACACAATTCATTGCTATGCCACCAATGCACATATATAATTTTTAAAAAAGAATTAGATTGTAAATTGATTGTATCAAAAGATTAGTACTATATGCAACAAACTATAAATAAATAAAAGGCACTTTGGGTCATGTTGGCAGCCCAAAAGTCTTCCAGGCTGTTAAACAGATATTATGCATGCTTTGTTCTACACTGCTATGTTAACTTTGTATTGAAAATTGCTGGACTTTTGATGAGCATAGCAGGACAATTCAATGTAGGTACTAAGTACTAAGCACTCAATAGGCATGACATGTAACAAAATTACAGTGACTGACAGACCTTGATCGAGTACAAAAGATCCGAGAAATTTTCACCCAACCGCTGGCGCTTCTTTGCTTCCTTTACCTCCTTCTCCCTGAGCCTTTCAACTTGATCATCATATATAAGCTGCAGCAGATCCAGAAAAGGTAAGTATCAATATCAACAAAAACTATCAATCGTTCTTAAAATTGAACATGGAAACCGTTATAGCAACAGCAGCATCAATAATACACTATAGTATCATCATCATCAAACATAATCAAATTTTCAGGCTGACAAAAAATAACACCTTCATGTTTATGTTTGTTATTCCTTTACAAGTATCATCCTCCATAACAGCAGTTTGGAAATCCTCCAGTGTCCATGAAGTCATCATAGGAATCTAAACAAAATAATAAGCTTGTCAGCCAGATGGCAAACCAATTTCCACAGGTACATATATATGAAGCAAGATTGTAAAACAAAAGTTACCTTTCCAGACTTCACTGCTTCTTTAATTCGGGCCTTGTCATCTTGATACTGAGATAAAAAGGACAGACATTCCAGATTTTAAATGGTGATTGAGATGGGAATATTGTAGATTCATGTTTTTTTAGTTGCATGATGGGAATTTTTTTTTTGTTATTGCATTTTGCATAGCATGAGAACGGATGAAATTATCATCTTTCAGTAGGACAAAGATCTAGGCTAGCCTTTGCCATAGTTCCCAGCCGCCCATTATAACTATAGCTTTTACTTGCCATGATAATTGCAATTTCAAACGCTGGCATAGAGGCAACTATAGTGCATCCACAGCTTAATACATTGGACTAGAGCATGAATATACTACGAATTTTAAAGACCAACCTGCTTCTCAAGCTCCTCCATTACATCTTCAAACAGCTCTTTTGGCACAGAACCACTTGTGTTTGAGGCCACAGCCATGTAAACATGCGAATCTTTTACCTGCAAATTGTATTACACTTCATTATGAATCAGAAAAGAATTTTTTTTGTCTTTTTAATCTTATTAATAAAAAGTGCATTTCAATGACCTGGGCACAGTAATCGCGCCAACGAGTTTTTGCAGTAAGCATTCCTTCAGCTACATGTTCTTCTAACATCTTGCGAAATTCATCACGATTTTTGCGCTCTTGCCTCCTTTGTTGTTCCTGACAGCATTGACTAGCTTGAATTTCTGTCCATATATGAATAAAAGAACAATAGTGTTATAGGAGTGATAAGGTACGTGACTAAAAAAACCTTTTGTATCCTCTTGTGCTCTTCCTCCTCTTTCTCCAGATCCCTTATATACTCCTGAAATGCACAGAAATGCATAGCTGAAGCACAAAATGAAGAAAGTCACTGCAGATCTAAAAAATACTAACTTGGAAAATCTCCAGACGATCAATCTTTTCAAGTCGGGAACAGCGTTCATCATCCTCAAGCCGATCTTGAACCTTTCTCCACTGGGTATTGGCCTGCAGCATATCAAAAGATATTTATCATTGATTAAGCTAATTGCATATTATTTCACTAAATAGTAAATGGTAAAGAAATAACCTTGATGAATTCACATGACTCAAGAAAAGCTCTATATTCTGCTATGTGCCTTTTGTGTTCTTCAGCAGCTCTGGCTCTTTCCTGTAACAAGATGATTGTTAGATCTTGATCCATACAGTCAAGTCATGCCAGAAATATCTGTAGTTTTATCATTAGCAATACTAAAAAAACCTGTCAGAAATAATGTTTTCTCAATAGTGTATTCTACAAACAGAAAAATCCAACTCAAGAAAAAGGGGAACGGAGTTTCTACGTGACAGAACCTCCTTCTGTAGTTCTATAAGATAGTTCTCAAATAAGTCTTCACGCTCCCTTGGACGCTCAACAGCGCTGAACCTTTCATCATCCTCAAACATAGTTATTGCTTTACTGCATACCATTGAACACAAACAAATATAAGGCACACTCCAGCGCCCCCACAAAAAGTAACAATGTAAATAGCAACTAGAAAGTAGAAACTCTCTTAACAGTCTGGTAAAAAAAATTGCATTGAACTATAACATGATTGTCATGTACAAATAGAAGCTTGAAGTCAGTGATATACCTCCATCTTGTTGATGAAGTAAGCTCCTTGCATTCCTGAAACACACAACAGAAAGTAAAATAGTCAGTATGGTCAGAACTAGTAATGAGTAAGGGACAAAACATCAATGATATATCTTACTTCCAGCATAGCTAAAAAATCATCACGTGCTTTCCTCTGTTTTACACGCCTTTCTTCAGCTTCATGCTTTTTCCTCTGGTTTAGATACTGCAAAAACAAACAGGCCTAGCTTCAGTGAACCATTAACTATAGAATAATACAATGCAATAGAAGACTAAGCATTCCATGTTATTGCTAAGACAGATTCTAGCTCGTACAAGAAAGAAGAGCTGACCTCATTAAAAGCCTGCTTTCTTTCTCCAAGAGTTTTGAGGGCACCGTACCTTTTGTCATTTATGATAACCCTCATAGCCTGGACATATTATATCAGTGTCAAGCATTCCATTAACTGATATTGATTCAAGTGAAGTTACATACCTGATCCCATGTCCAATCAGACTCAACATTTGATGATTCAAGCAGTGCTTTGAACGCATTTTTTGCTTCCTATAAGTCAAAAATAAAAAATTTTACCTATGTGAGCTTAAAACTTGAAATGCACAGTCCATTCTTAATGGGTGACAGTTTCCCTTACCAACTTATTAGCATAGATCACAGGTTCTTCTTCACTTGTTTTGTCCTCCACTGGAGTAACATTGATCTTCCCTGGAATTGCCATGGTCTTTTTGGCCTCCTACAGAGTAATATAAATATATAATTAGCATAAATGTCCACATGTACACATATAAACACATAGAAAGAGAGAGAGAGAGTGAGATCTGCTGCTCTCAGATATCAAGCACAATTGTGACCGCCGGCCTCCCAACCATAAGTTGGTCTTTCTTTCTTTCAAGAAATTAAGCTCAAATTAACATGTAAGTATATGTTGTGCAAAAGTGTATGCTTTTGTCCCTACTTACTAGGCAGGATGTAACTCATGCTAACCCCGGAAAGTATCCAAGACCTAAAATGAAAGAATAAAAATGTAGCAAATGATATTTATTCTGCATATTTTCTTTTAGTATCGAACAGGCATATACATCCACATAAGGAAACAAAAAAGGAGTGTTTGCTTCCATCTATAAATTGAGTCACACATTGGGATTTACAGCAGTTCTTGTACAATTGTCCACGCCTAACATATTTTCTGAGTTAACTCAAAAGTAGCACGTAACATGGCAGGATCGCACAAGATTGTGATAATAGATGTTTTCTACTGAAACTTCACTGGTGTAGGAATAAAGCTCAAACACAATTAAGCTACTTGACATGTCAAATATCTCCAATCAATCTATCAGATGTGTAATTCACAGTAATTTTGAAGGACCAGGACATGTGTTCCACAGGATAAAAAAGGACATATTATACATGTATGTGCCATGTTGGTATCTCCTTTACCTGACTTATGAGGCCTCCAGCTTGGCACCAAACCAGGCTTCAGCTAAGCCTAGAGGAACTTTAGTTTCTTTCTCAAGATCAGTTGTTTAGATATGATTTTTTATTGTTTTTTGTTTGAATTACTTTGAGATTAAACAAGACTGTTAGTGCCTTGCTCATCTCTTTTCATGAGGATTTTGCACATGCTTTGGGAATCAGGGAAGGACAAGCTAATCTATCGCCTAGTCCCATTTCTCTAGTCTCTACTCTCCCCTGCCCATTATTCTCCAACATAGCTCTGGGCAGAAGAGGTCATAACTTAACTCAATTATCATCCACTAGCAAATCTTAAGAACTCAAAACTAGAAGACTAGAACCTTGTGAGGAGACACCGCATTTACCTCCAAATCTTCAGCAGATGTTCCATTTTGTGTGTCAGCAGTGCTAGCTAGAGATGAGTATTCATTATTGGCTCTGAACAAATCATATAAAAATTATATTAGCAACATTTGAGTGGTGAGGAAGCATTGAAGGTGAAAAAGTAAAACATCGGCAATTACCTGCCAATCCCTGCATCACTGGCAACTGATGGAATTTCTGTGCTTATAATAGGAGTAACAATGGTACTTGGACCACCATTTTGCACGGCGGTATTAGATGAACTGGAGGTGTTCTCCATATTGTGCGAAGGGCCAGCACCAGGAGGAACAGAGTTCGCTGCTGCATCAAGTGTACTTGGAGCAACTATACTCATCGTTGAGGACTGGTTAGCAGGTACAGAAGAAGGTTCCACAGAGTTAGAAGTGGCTCCAGAAGGAGCACCAGAAGTTGTTTCTGTTTCTTGATCAGGGCGTGGATTTGATGCCTTCTCTGCTAATTCACGCGCAATCTGAAAGGGAAGACAAAGTTAATTCTAGATATACTACATCTTTAATAGCACAAATATAGAACCAAACCTCAAAGAAGGCACTAACAAACCTTTAGCTCATCTGGAATCGTCCATTTGGATTGCTTTGTCACCTTATTGTAATAGTACCTAGAATGACAAAATAGTAAGAACTGACAAGAAAATCTGAGATTTGATGAACTTACATAAAAAAGTAATAGTAGGTGTTTCCATGAAGAACTTACTTTCGACCCTCTTGTGTAGTAAATTCTTTCCATTCAGTTGAGGCATCAGCCCTCTATTACAAAAATAAATAATTGAAAACACGACATTTAAGACAGCAAAGATGGAGAAGAAAAGGCAAAGTGAAGTGGTAATATAAAAAACGTTCTATGCATCCTTTCAGTAAGAACATGCATTGTCCTCTTGGGGAAAGCTGGAAAGAGTAAAGTGTTCAGTCTGGAATAGTAAATATAGTAATGAATTCCAATTCACCCCCATCAGACTTTCAAGACAGTCCAAAATTAAATAAACCCCTCAACTTTAAAATCCAGTGCAGCTTAGAACCTGATGATGGAATTGGTAGTGGCATTACGAATACAAATGGTGGCTAGATCACTAGATCAGACGAGTCAGCAAAAGACAATAAGCCATGAAAGAAAGCCATTCCACATATTTAGGAAGTTCATTTAAAAATAAACACAGATCTTTTCTCTTTATCCATTCCCTTTGTTCTCTCTGACTCTTCCTTTATCTCTTTTTCTCTTTCTATCAGGTGGATTACCACTTTAATTACCAACTTAACCTTAAGCAGACCAGGATGGCATGTATGCGACCAACATGGCAAAACTGCTTAGAAAACCACAAAAGAGTGATTTGTACTTCCTTTCAAAGTGGAGATGAGTCAACAAACAGTTTGGTAGTGCAGGGTAGAATATGGAATGTTGTGAAAGTAGAGGGAAGTAGAACGGAGCATTCCATAAATGTTGTTAGCAAAATAAAGAAAAATTTAAGAGAGAGAAAGAGCCCCCTCTGTTAGGCAAATGTAAGAAATCATGCCATGTTTAGCATATGAAAAAAAATTGTTAACAGAAGAACTGACCTCCAAAGGTGTCATCAACTCAGCAGGTTTCTCCCAACTTGATTGCCTTGTCTTCTTATTATAGTAATACCTAAAGAAGGAAAGAGAGAGCAAACCAAATAAGCATAAAGGTCAAAACATGCAACAAGATGCTGCGCACCACGAGAAAGTTGATAACAAAAGTAAGTAGGTAACACAATTCAACTTACTTTTTCCCATCAGCTGAAGTGTGCTCTTGCCAGTCTGAAGAGCTAGGTTCGCTGGAATTGATCTGTTCATTTGCAAACTCAATTATTGCAAGGTAAGGGTGACATGTTTGATAAAGCAGAGGTAGTAAATTTGTATTTAATACAGCAAAAATAAACTGATGAGAAGAAATCATGCGATATTTACTGAAGGCAATGTAGCGGACGATGACACCGGCTGATGCCCAGGCTGAAGAGGTGTCACAAGAGGCACATTCTGACCTGGAGCTGTACCCCAAGGTTGCACTATGGGAGGAGGAACAGATGATGGTTGATACTGCATTGTAGCTTATAAGTATCAGTAACTTATAGGCAAGGAGTGGCATTCAAGATATGGCAATAGCCAAAAAGTAAAATTGAATACAAATATCAAACAAATTCATAGAACACATAAAGTGCAAAGAAAAATAAAAGGACTTGCCGTATAGGATGGAGGCGGCATAGGGCCTCCCATGGTGGGCATATGGCCTCCAGGGAATGTCGCTGGCGGCTGCAGAGGCCCAGATGACATAGGCCTAGCTGGCTGATAAGCCATAGGAACCGCTTGTGATGCGGGTGGAACTTGACCAGAGTGAGGCAAGTGCTGTGTAGGTTGTTGAAAATGTGGCATCTGACCTGGCATGCCAATGTTAGCTCCTGGCATGGCCTGACCAACAGGTCGAAACTGCTGCCCCGGTTGCATGAATTGAGGCGGCTGCTGCTGAGGAATGACGGGCCTAAACTGAAATTAGAGCACAAGATGACATATTAGGAATGTAAAGTATGACTAAAAAGGTCCATACTGTGGATACAAGGAAGAAAGAATCCCATGTTCCAGTTTACCTGCATAGGCATTGGAGGTCCCAAATTTTGTGGTGGGGCACTAGAGCCCATCATAGGAGGCCTAGATTGCTGTTAGAGAGAGAAAAAAAGTAAGAAAAGGAAGAAGTCAACACATCACACACAACAAAAGTCAAAACTTCACATTGAAAATCGCCATCCTTAAAACAACAGGACAACATTTACCTGCGGTGGCCCAGAAGGTTGCATATTACTTGCCATCAGACTGCATCAAAATGTGATGCAAAAAAGAGGGAACAAGTTTTCCTAATATAGTGGCTGCCAAGTGACAAAACGAAAGGAAGAAAACGACAGGTTAGGACATTAAATGCTTACAAGTCGATCAACTTGGGAAGAAAACTGCAATAGTTAACTGAATATAACAATCAACTTGCTCTGCCACTATATACAAATCAATATGCTAAAATAAATACGCTGCTATGTTAGTATTTAGTAAACAGGATAATGGATACCGGTTTTTGGCTCCTTCCTCTCCCTCCCAGTGAGAGAAACGAAGGGAGAGAACGTACCATTATGATAAAAAAACAAACATGCCTTTTATATAGCTGATGAGCTTAAAACTCACCAGTCCAGTAGCCTAATAGCTGGTATAGATTAGACACTTGAACACAGCAGATCTCCTAAACCACATGCCCTCACATACATATCCATGAAAAAATATTTTACTTTTTATGTAAGCGCAATGTCCCCTGAAACTAAGGGAGGATTGAATTATCCAACCAAAAACACCTTCTGAGGGAAGGTATGGGGATTCCGTTAAAACCCTGAACCAACGAGAACAAACATCTGTGATGGATAAAGGAGTCTGCATCAAACAGGAGCAAAATGAATAGAACTAAAAGCAGCTAGGGTTTCGTTACCGGAGGACGGAATCAATCCAGGTCCGGATCCGCGTCACTCCAGTAGAACGGAGGATGCCGCCGCCGCGGATGCGAACAACAACGGGAGAAGACCTCCCTCGATTCGGGGTGGCAGGAGTGCCTCGGTGGAAGGTGACCTAGGGTGGGCGCGGGTTTCGGGCTTTCGGCGGCGAGGGGCTCGGCCTCAGCGCCCCCTGCGAGTTCGTTAGGGGGACGCGGCGGCGCGGACACTCGCCCAGAGAGACTAGCGAAGAGGAAGGGAGAGACGCGGGCGCGCTCGCTCCCTCGCAGCGTCGGCGGCGAGGGTGGGGGGGTTGGGGTTTAGGGCAAGGGATACGGGAGCTGAGTAGGGTCGGGGCCGGGGTGGGGGGAGCCAAACCAACGGGGTGGCGGTAGCCGATTCGCGATGGGAATACCCCTTTTCCTACCTGGGCAGTCAGCTAGGACGGGGTAACGGCGCGGTGTGGGACGTGTGGTGTGGAAGAGGCTCGTTGGATGTCTGTCAGCGGAGCTCGATGTACTGCTGCGACGAGTTTGGGCTTGGGTCGCGTTCCTCGCCTCCTCGCAGGATCGGCGTTGGATGGGCTAGGTAATACGTTGCTTTGGTTTTTCGGCCCACTTGCCAGATCTGGCGGTGAACGGGGATGGCCACCGGTCGTGGGTTCGCTTGGCAGCCGTGGAAAAATACACGTTGAGGACGCGACGGCCGTCAGTGACTCAGTGTGCAAAAACATGGGAAGTAGGTGCAAGTGCAAAGATGTTGGATTTGGTGAGTTCCAATCAAGGGGTTGAGGGAAAAGTTTCCATTTTTTTTAAAACATGGGAAGTAGGTGCAACTACTAAACGATGTATTTTTTATAAATTTTCTGTATAAAAGTTGCTTTAAAAATCATATTAATCTATTTTTCAAGTTTAAAATAATTAATACTCAATTAATAATGTGCTAATGGCTCACCTTGTTTTTTGTATGATCCTCTTCCTCTCCCATCTTCCCTCACTTTCGAATTATGCCTTAGATCAGTTGTAAATAGTGTAACGCGTGTTTAGTTACCTGTATGGGATTTGGCTTGCACCTCTACATGCAACTTCCACCAGTTGCCTGCTCGGAGTTCTTAGCCCGACTCCATGGATACAAAATGTGCTCTAGAGCCACGCCCAAGAGGAACGCGCTCCTTCGCAAGCTGAGCGGATGCAGGCGCAGGTGCAAGCACATGGTCCACGGGATGCTCGCACCCCTACATGCAACTTCCACCAATTGCCTGCTCAGAGTTCTCAGCCCAACTCCATGGATAGAAAATACCCTCTAGAGCCAGGGCCAAGAGGAATGCGCTCCTTCGCCAAGCTGAGCAGATGCAGGCGCAAGTGCGAGCACGTGGCCCACGGGATGCAGTGCCTACATTCCGCTCACCTCCCAAGTCCCATTTGCACTGACCTCCTCCTCTTGCCATCTCTTCTCCTTGCTCGCCCCCGAGAACATGCATCCTAATCTAAGAGGTTCGAGGACTGGCAGAGCTACTACCAGTCGGGGAGGAGAAAGAACGAGCTCGACGGAGGACGCCAGATCTGGATGCTGAAGAGGCGACAAGCTCGAGAGAGGACGCCAGATCTAGACACCATCGTTGTCTCCACCATCGTCTTCCTTCTCCTCTTGTCACCGGCGTCGTCTTCCTCGTCACCCTCCGCTCCCTTCTCTAGTCGCCGGACCACTAGATCCGGCAACCACGAGGTCATGCCCGCCGGATCTGGCCACCGACGGCAAGGAGCGGTAGGGCAGTGATCACCCGGGAGAGGGAAGGGGGCGACGACTAGCGTGGCTATAGGGGAAGGAGGAACGGCAATCGGTGTGGTGACGGACAGGAGGGGGAATGGTGACCGGCGCAGCTGAGGGGTCGACGACAGCTAGATCCATGAGCGAGAGTTTTTTCCCTTTTTTCTGTTTCCTTTTTCTCTCACTGATTAAGGATATACTAAGGTAGATTGAACAGTGAATATACTATGATTGGTTATATAGTGCAGGGCAACTTAATGGTTTTTTCCCTTTTACTGATTGACCCGTTAAATATGCCATGGATTTTACTACAATTTATTAGGTTAAATCTCTACTGTTATAAAAATAAATAGTGTTTCTGCCAAAAATTTTCGTCCGTCGTTGACGTCATCATCGCGTCATGCTGATGTCCCCAAAATTTTCCATGTTTAAAGCAATTCTCGATTTTTTTTTTGCCTGTCAGCCGTTGTCGTCGTACCCGTCCGAGTTGGATGATGGGCCACCGCTCAAGCCATTCCCGGAGGCAACTCACGCGCTGCACATCTTCGAGACCGCATCTTCGGCGGCATCTTCACCAGCTTTTTATGCCTCTGGGAGGTCAAGCACAAGCCTACCTTGACCGCGCAAGCCCGCGCTCCCACTCCAAACTCCACTGCAAGATGCGTCGCGCTCCACCATCCTTGCAATCACCACCATTGGTCGATTTCGCGTTGCCCGCAAGAAATCCCTGCGTCCATATCTCTCACTGTTGTCCCTAGCCAAGCACCAGGCCACTCTACCCCGAACCGACCTAGCGGCCCCGGACGCCTATAAGAAGGGCAGGATCCCCCTCCCATTGTCCCTCCTGCTCCTGCTCTCTCTGAAGGCCGGCGGCTACCTCGTTGTCTTCCTCAATGCCAGCCATACCACCTCTGTGTCTATCCTGCCATGGGACTCCCCAACCGTACTGCACGACCGCACCAGTGCACCATCCTCTGCTGCCAGGCTCTGGAGCCACCTTCCCGGAGCGTATCGCCCAGATCCCAAATGCTTCCGCATGGTCTCCTCCCTCTTCGATGTCCCTATCTCCTTCCCTGACGCCGCTAGCGTCATTCCTGCACGTCGGTGAGCCCTTCCACTGAGACCTCGCTCTCTACCATCAAAAAGACAGTAGATAGCACCCGGGGCAAGTTATGCATGCGCCGCTCTGCGAAGCGAGCCCCGATGCCTGTTTCACCGCCGGTCACCGTCTTCCGCCGTCGTCGAACCCCCCTCCCCCCTTGTCTCTCAAATTCCTTCGGCCATTCCTCGAGCATCACCGCGGCCATTCGCCCCTCTATCCCCTCTTGCTCCTATGCCGCCATTGTAAGCCGCTGCTAGCCTCTCTCTCAGAGAATCCCATTGCCGCCAGTCATCCTTGGGCTCTAAGGCCCTCCCGAACACTACCATGACCGTCCTCTTTCCTCCTTCCCTTCTTTCTCCTTCACCGCCGGCAACCGTTCGCCGTTCACCGCTGTGCTTCCCCCGCTGCTGGCTTGCTGCCGTGCGTCGTTGTTTCTCTCTCTGCCGCCTCGGCCTCTCACCGCAAACCACCGTAGCTCCATCCTTCTTCCAATCCGAGTCATTCAAGTGATTCCTCTTCCCTTCCTCTCCCCGCCGGTGTAATCCCCTTGCCACGAAACGTCGTCGTTCGCCGGTGTCTTGCCGCTGCCGTGAGTTGTCCGATCAGCTGCCTGACCTTCTCTCTCCTTCTTTTGCCCACGTGGCACGCCACGTAGATGCCAGCTCGGTTTTGGTTGGCCCCGCCCAAGCTGAGCCAGCCATTCCCTCTCCTTGTACCTCTGACATTTGGGCCCCACGCCTTCAGCACCTCCGTCCACGGCCAGACCGCACTTGGACCACCATCATCAGCCCACAAGACCGCAGCCCCGCCCTTCCCGCTGGGTTGTCTCCTGCATCTATTGGGCTGTGACGCCTTCCTAGGCCGCTAGCGCCCCCTCCCTGCTAGGCCTCTTTTTCTCCTTCCCCTTGGGCCAATGCCCATGGGCCGGCCTTAGAAGCCGAGGCCCAGCAGCCACTATACCCCTCCCTCTCACTAACGACTGGACCCCTACTATCAGTGACTCCATGGAATATTCTTGAGGATATTCCTTTCCAAAAATTGATAAATCTTTTCCTATAGTCCAGAAAATTCAATAAACTTCCAAAATTCATATCTTTTGATCCGTAGCTCTAATTGACTCTGTTCCAACTTCAGTAATTTTCTAAAATTGAGATCTATCTAATGGCACTATTAATAGTCCTAAATAGGATCTTTTCTTGGTCCTTGTGTAGGTTTTGATTGTTTGCGCTTAGTAATCATTGTCGGATTTTCTTTCGGAGCGGATTTCTCGAAGATTCTCGAAGACCTTGAGTAAGACAAGTCACCTTTGATCAATCGAGCTTATATTTGAACTTAAGCTATTTTGTTTGCAAAACTGCATCGTTAGGCATGCACTGAACTGTTCGGCCCCGTCTGCGAGATAGATCGATGGGCCTACCTAACTTGTTGCATCTAATCCTTCCTTGACACTCGCAATACCCTGTTCCCTTATAACCACCTTGGTTGTGCCTCGGTATTTGCACACTCCTGTGCGAGTACCGACGAACGTCCTCAAACTTAAAATTTTAGAAACATCTTGGGTAAAATTGGGTTTTACAAAAACTTTGGAAAACCCGACGCTTGGGTCAGTGCCTTGTGAAAGAAAAATGAGTTTTAAAAATGGAGACTTGCGACACAAGGCCGGTCCAGTGTGGGATGCCTATGGTCACCCGTAACGGCCGATTCCTTCGAAATTTCATCCAAACATACAACAGTACAACCACATGGCTGAAATGGAAAGCCCCTAGCTGAGTAACTAGTCCCCAGGGACGCCTTGTATGCATATGGACTGTGGAATCGCTGGGAGGGCGTTGGGGATGCCTCCTGGGTTCCTGGCATAGCATGGTCTCGGACATACCCTGTCATTGGTCTTGGACCCCTCTAGTAGGCATGGGGTAACTTGGACCGGCACCAGAAAGGCCTTGTCATGAAAACCTCTACGTCACCAATTGTACCCGTATAGTGCGAGCTGGTGGCTAGAGTAAGTCACGTCGTGTGGGTAAAGTGTACCCCCTCAGCAGAGGCTAACAACTATTTTGAACAGCCGTAACCACGGTCATGGGAGGATGTGCGGTGATTTCTTAGCGTAGTTTTGTTTTACCCTGCCTTGTGAAAATGTTTGTGTGGTTTGGGAACTGTGGAAGGAAGCGCTGTCGTGGACAACTAAACTCTGTGTAGTCCGATGAGATGAAGTGGCTGTCATGGACAGCGGGCTCTTGGAGTCTGAAAATTTGTTTTGGCTCTGTGAGCCGGCTTGAAGCCAACTAACTAGAGAATCAATTTGACACTTTTCACTCTAATCAGGCGACACTTCACCTCACTCCGGTTCTTGAGAAGCACACACTTAGCAGATTAAAAAGGAATTCAAATAAAACTGATTGCAAAATATCCAGCCTCTTGTTGAAGCCTGCAACAACCACCTAAGTTCCCATAGCTTGTTGAGTACATAAGTACTCACCCTTGCTCTATATATAGTTCCTCCATCGGGAAGCTGGAGCTGGACATGCAGTGAAGTGAATATTAGGGTTTCATTGTGGTTCCCAGCCACTGCCAGTGGTGTTGAGACTTAGTCTGTCTGTTTCATTGCTATCGTTGCCTCTGTGTTGTTCGTTGTTGATTCAGGCTTGCTCTGAAGCTATAACATAAGTTAAGGTATAAGTCTAATTATTTATTTAAGGATTGCAATGGTGTATAACTGTTTCCGTGGATACCAACGTTGTGTCCTAAGACTGGTATCGGTATCGTGGTTCCACGGAGAGCAGTTCACATTGTTATCCTACGACACGCCCAATCTGGTGCCATTGTACGGCGGTGCTGATTTGGGGTGTGACACCAAAGAGGTTGGTTTGAAGAGAAAAAAGAATGCAAGAATAGGAATGTAAGAGCTTATACTATTATAAGACGAGGATTATGATTAATGGGAATTTCCCTATTATATTATTTTCAAGATAGGCATTATGCTAAACATAGCAAACAAAAAGTTAAGTTAGCGCCTAGTGGTTTCTCAATCAATAACTTCAAAAATATAGTACCAAATACATCAATTGGTTACCCTAATAAAGCATATCAAGATAACCTGTTTGGGAAGTGCTAACACCTAAATTTGCAAATAGTTTGGATTTATAGTAAGTTTAAGCCAAATTTGGAAAAGATCAGAGCCTTCACACCAAGGCCGATTCAACTGTAGGTATCTGAACGGTCTGACCGCAGGTGTCCGGGCAATCCAACTTTTAGCCCCGAGTACGAATCCAGTTTTGGTATTTCTTGTGTTTCCTTGCTTGAGGCTAGGGTTTTTCTATTCCTTGTTGATCTCTAAGCATAATAGGATATCAAGAAGGTACTGTAGATGCAAGACCACCCCTCCTATAAATATAGTGGGCCAAGGCCGATTGAGAAAACAATAAATCAATCGTGATATCAATCTACTACCCTCTATATTCTACATATCCCTCCTTCTTTCTTCCTGTATCCCACGTCTATTCACCTCCAATCCCCAATTGCTCGTCGTCTCTCGTCTCTATGGTGTTTGAGGACATCCTAGCTGGTCTGCCAAGCCTAAGATAAACCGACGCACGTTCACTCTGACGGGGTCCCTCCCGGGTGATTGTTCGACAGCATCTAACCCCTGTGACGGCGCGTCTCCAAGTGCCACTGCGGGTTGCACACAAGGTGCTCACGTATATGGCGTGACATGTTTTTGCGTCAACAGGAAGTGCACCCATTCATCTCTAAAACAATGATAGCTCTTTCTCTTTTCGTGGAACAATAGTTCTCTTCATGAAATCTTCCTTGCATGATGCCACTTAGGGGGTGCAAGTCGGCTGGCGTTGCTACTAAAATGTTTTGTTAGCTTATTAAAGAAGCTGACAAATCTTTGTCCACTAGTCTGCTTTGTTGAAGCACCACATGTGGATATGGTGGCAAGCTTGTTGCTTGTGATAGTTTAGCACATTTAGACATGTACTGCATAATATCAATATCCTAGCCGTTGTTCCTCACTTCGCTCCCGTCATTTGTGTGCCCTTTTGAAAGAACATCTGGGCCCCTATGTGGGCTTTGGATGATTGATGACAAACGATTAAGGGACTAATGCGCTTAATGAGTGTATAAGCAGGAGATTAGTCTGATGGAGAAGGTGAAGATGAAGAATGGAATACAATGTGGTTACATTGTGATGCAAGACAACAAGTGACTAAAGATGGCAAGATGGGGTGAAGGGTTGGCAAGACTTGGCTACGCCAAGGACCATGCATGGGAGAAGGGCAAGGAGGGCATGGCACCGAAGGACCGATGCAGTGGTGAAGGAGCAAGTGCTACGCACAACGCCGACGGACCGATCGAGGCCATAAGAAGTCACAAGTTGCTGAGGATCAATCTTTGTTGAAGTGGAAGCAACCTGAACAAAGTATGGGATGAAAAAGATCAAGTTGCCATGAGATTGCAATAGACCAGACAGTCTGGTCTGGTACCAGACAGTCCAGGTGTGGCCGAACAGTCAGCCTGGTATGAGTTGGGGTTTTGGACAATGCGATTGTTCAAGTCAATTTGTATAAGCTGGACAGTCTGAGTGTGGTCGAGCCATGCAAATTGACGTGTAGGACAATGACATTATCTGACTCAACTTAAATAGGCCGGACAATCTGGATGCAGTCGATAGTCCGGGTGAAGGTTGATTGATGACGAATTTGGAAGAAGCAGATTGTCTGGGAGCAGTCGGACAATCATATGTCGAATAGTCCGGGGCAGTATCGAAAAGTCCGACCAAGAACTAGAGCAACCGGACGATCTCTCATTAGATGAAGAAGATGAATAGACTGGACAGTCCGGGTGATGCATAATCGGACAGTCCTATAGTGACTAGACTGTGCGACTCTTTATAGCCCAACGGCTAGTTGTTCAGTGACCATTGGAAAAGTGTATAGAGTCAGGCTGTCCAACCCTATACAAGTTTTGGCAGACTCAAGCAATGGCTAGATATGGCTAGTTGGAGGAGTTGGGGCTATAAATGGGTGTTGCCTTCGACTCTCTTAGGAACTTTTGGACCCTCTTCTATCTAAGTGTAGAGGCCATGGGCCCCGCGTACCTCATCACAACCATATGGGCCACTCGGATAGAGGATGGGCCTAGCCTTGTAATTAGAGATATAGTAGCATCCGGTAGACTTTGCCTTGTACAATAAGGAATATACAGTCCTAGTCGGGTGAATTATATCTCTAAGAGGAGATCCCTTGGCCGTATCCGGCTGGGACTTCTACCTTATACCCCTGTTCCCTAGTAAATAAGGGGAGGCAAAGCACCTCCTAAGGGCAGAAGATCATAGATCACCACAAATCCTCAAAGGAATAACACCACAACTGGACGTAGGGTATTACCTCACATCGAGGGCCTGAACCAGTATAAAATCTCCCTATGTTCCTTTGCAATCCACTGAGTTTCCATCCGCCGGGTAGTCCCATATTCATATTGCCGGTGTAAAACATCGACAGTTGGCGCGCCAGGTAGGGGCTTGGTGAGATCTACATCAACAAACTCGATGGATCCAACAACATGAGTCGACGGCGACAAATTCTCCCTCGGAGACACGATTTCATTCGGAAGCCTCGACTTTGTCGCCGACATGTTCGGCAATCTCGACTTAGCCGATGCAGATCTAATCCAACCGGCTGAGGAACCAGCCGACTCCACGCCAGTCGGCCAACAAGACACCGCAGTCACCATCATCGATCTGCTGCGGCAATCTTTCACTTCGCCGAGCTTCAGGACAACTCTCTCCTTCTGCGTCCGACTCGTGCTAGGCCTTGAGCCAGCTCGGGTCGGGCTAGGAAGGGGAGAGATCGTCAATCTCCTGCACGGGCTTGGCAACTCCGTGGATCTACATCTTATGCGACAGACCCGATCCCCCACGGTTCAGTTCGGATATGGCTCAGAGCCGCTCTAGATTGGATCTAGGGAGGTCGGAGTCGTCCTTACTCCAATCAATTACTTGGATTCCGACTCCAAGTCAGACAGCGGTTCAAACACCAGTTCGGACACCAGTCTGGCGAGTTTCCTTCTGCCCCGCGAGATCTTCATGGCTTCAACCCCTCCACCAGAGGTACGCCAACTACAAGAGGAGCAACAAGAGGAGGCACGCCGACTACGACAACAGGAGGAGGCCGACCGCGAGGCTTGCAACGACGAGCTACACAAGGCCGGGCAAACCACTCAGCAACAGATCCTCCAGACTAGAATCGGCGACCACGATGTCTTCGTCACGCCACAACAGAACATCGTGGCCGCTGCAACCCTGCTGGATACACTCCAGCTCGGGCCTGATCACCAGGCCACCCTGACTATCGCCAACATTAAAGCCATGATCACAGCTGCCGCATGTCAGCAACACTAGCAGTCGGGCAAAACACTTATACCGACCAATCGGTCGGGTTCTCCAGCGGTAGTCTCGTCCGTATCAGCGCGACACCGGGCGGCTGGCTCAAGTTAGCCACACGAGGAGTCGCGGCAAACATCACTTGGCAACACCAACAACAACAATCGGCGATGTCACCAGAACGATCATCGGTTCAACCAGGACCTTCGAGTTCGTCTACAACGCGACCTCCGACAAGACATTAATGCTCGGCGCCGTCAACGCGAAGAGGACGAGCGCCGCCGACTGAAGGACGAGCATGAGCGCTTCGGCCTCCACCACGAGCGGTTCAACCGCCGCGATCAGAGCCAGAGCCCTCATGAAGATGAAGGCATTCCAGCTTTCACCCACGAGCTACAGGACGTCGACTGGCCGTCAGGCTTCAAGCCTACGGGGATCGAGAAATACGATGGCAAAACCAACCCCGAATCCTGGCTCACTGTATATACTCTGGCAATCCGAGCTGCTGGAGGTGACCACAAAGCCATGGCTAACTACCTCCCGGTCGCCCTGGCCGACTCAGCAAGGACATGGCTAATAGGCCTCCTGACGCGGTCGATCGGTTCCTGGGGAGAACTCAGGGAGCGGTTCATCGCTAACTTCCAGGGGACCTACGAGAGGCCATCTTCCGAGCACGATTTATACCAACTGCACCAGAGGAAGAATGAGTCTCTGCATGAATTTATCAAGAGGTTCTCTGAGAAGCGCAACCAAATCCCAATGATCAAAGACAAGGTCATCATCGCCGCCTTCCGCAAGGGAGTAAAAGACGCCCCGTTCATCATGAAATTCACTCGGAAGCCTCCAGCCACTGTCAGGGCTCTCTTCAATATGGCAAATAAATACGCCGACTCGGCTGAGGTGGTCGTAGAGGCCCTCGACGAGAAGAAAGAGTCCCGGCAAAAAGACCAAAAGGCAAAAGCTGACAACGAGCCATCACAGAACAAATCCGGCAACCGCAACTAGAAGTCGGACAACGAGGTGGCCAACATGGAGCGCACTCGGTCGCAGCCCCCAAGGAGCAACGAATACCAGAAGGTTATGAATGGGCCTTGTCCCTTCCATCCCAAGGGCAAGCACGCGGCCAAGGATTGCTTCATGCTCAAGAAGTTTGCCTCCGAGCAGACTTCATCATCTGGCACCGACAAGGACAAAGACAAGCTAGACTGAGGCCCGACCGATGATTTTCAAGATCCCCAGGCCGAGCTCAACCACATCTTCGGAGGGCCGTCTGCGTACGAATCCAAGCGGAAGCAGAAGCTAATAGCACGTGACGTCAACACGGTCTCTACAACAGACGCCCCCCAATATTTGCATTGGTCAAAAACACCCATCACATTCGACCGCGTAGATCACCCTGATCGGGTCTCAGACCCAGGACGCTACCCACTCGTCTTGGACCCGGTCGTCAAGAATATCAAGCTGAAGAAGGCCCTCATAGACGAAGGCAGCGCGGTCAATATCCTCTTCGCCAAGACCTTGGATGAGATGAAAATCCCTCATTCAGAACTGTGGCCAAGTACTGCGCCCTTCCACAGGATAATCCCGACCTGTCTTCAACACCCCTCGGGCAGATAACCTTACCGGTCACCTTCAGCACGTGGGATAACTTCCGCACAGAAAACATCTGCTTCGAGATCGCCGATTTCGAGATCGCATACCACACGATACTCGGACGACCAGCGCTCGCCAAATTCATGGCAATACCGCACTATACCTACATGGTACTCAAAATGCCTTGGCCAGCAGGAGTCCTCTCCCTCCGCAGCGACATCAAGCAAGCCTTCACCTGCGACAAGGAGAGCTATGAGTTGGCTCAATCACAAGAGGCGGCAGTCAGACGCAACAACATTCAGCAAGCCGTCTCAACCAAAGTCGAGGATGACCAAGTTCTGGCAAAAAAAGCAGCGAAGTTGGGAATTTTAGCGGACTCCGACACGAAGAAGATCCCCCTGAACCCTTCCAACCCCTCCAAGACTGCCCTAGTCGGGACCGGACTTGACCCCAAATAGGAAGACGCGCTCGTCACCTTCCTCCAAGCCAACAAGGATATCTTCGCTTGGAAACCGTCCGACATGTCGGGCGTACCAAGGGAGGTGATCGAGCACGCCCTCAACGTCAAGACAGACGCCAAGCCAGCCAAGCAACGGCTATGGCGCTTCGCACAAGACCGTAAAGATGCTATCCGAGAGAAGATAACCAAGCTTCTCGCAGCCGGGTTCATCAAAGAGGTCTATCACCCGGATTGGCTAGCAAACCCAGTCCTGATCTAGAAGAAAAACGGTAAATGGCGCATGTGTGTCGACTACACCGATCTCAACAAGGCATGCTCCAAGGATCCATTTGATCTATCTAGAATTGATCAGGTGGTGGATTCAACCGCAGGGTGCGAACTTCTTAGCTTTCTCGACTGTTACTCGGGATGCCACCAAATCAGCCTCAAGGAGGAGTACTGCCTAAAGACGTCTTTTATCACGCTGTTTGGAGCGTACTGCTACATCACTATGCTGTTCGGTTTGAAAAACGCTAGAGCAACGTATCAACGGGCCATTCAGCGGTGTCTACACACTCAGATCGGGCACAACATGGAGGCCTACATCGATGACGTGGTGATCAAGACCAAGTCCAAAGAAGACCTCATCGTTGACCTGGAAGAAACCTTGCAAAATCTTCGAAGATTCACGACGAAACTGAACCCGGAAAAGTGCGCCTTCGGTGTGCCATCCGGCAAGCTACTCGACTTCATCGTCTCGCATCGCGGCATCGAGGCCAACCTAGAGAAAGTCAACGCAATCATGAATACGGCATCCCCGACTAGCCAGAAGGACGCCTAGAAGCTGACAGGCTACATGGCGGCACTTAGCCGGTTTATTTCCCGACTAGGCGAACGGGGCAGTCCTTTTTCAAGCTATTGAAGAAAGCAGACAATTTCCAATGGACTCCCAAGCCCAGCAAGCCTTCAAAGACTTCAAGACATTTCTCACATCACCACCCGTGTTGGTGTCACCCATGCCCCAAGAACTGCTAATGCTATATCTAGCGGCAACCACTCAGGTAGTCAGCACGGTGCTGGTGGTCGAGCGATCCGAACCGGGTCACATCCAAAAAGTTCAACGGCCAGTCTACTTTGTCAGTGAGGTCCTTGCCGACTTGAAGATGAGATATCCGCAGGTCCAGAACCTGCTCTATGGCCTACTCATCACTGTCCGGAAGCTGGTGCACTATTTCCAAGCACATCAAGTCACGGTGGTCACATCATATTCACTCGGGGACGTCCTGCATAATCGTGAGGCCACCGGCCGAATCGCTAAATGGGCACTCGAGTTGATGGCGTTCGACATCACCTTTCAGCCGTGGACAGCTATCAAATCACAAGCTCTAGCCGACTTCGTGGCCGAGTGGACAGAAGTTCAAATGCCTACATCAACAGCGAAGCTAGAGCACTGGACAATGTACTTCGACGGTTCTCTACGGATCGGCGGCGCCGGGGCCGGTGTCGTATTGATGTCCCCTATCGGCGAAAAACTCAAGTACATTCTCCAGATCCACTTCCCGGCTTCCCACAACGTCGCCGAGTACGAGGCACTTATCCACGGGCTCTGCATTGCTATATCACTAGGCATCCGCCGACTGGTTGTGCGAGGAGATTCTCAACTCGTGGTAAACCAAGTCATGAAAGACTGGACATGTCTCGACGACACAATGGCGGCGTACTGTCAGGAGGTCCGGAAGCTGGAAAACAAGTTCGACGGGCTGGAGATAACACATGTCCTACAACAATACAATGATGTTACAGACGAATTGGCAAACATGGGATCTAAGCGAGAAGCGGTCCCGATAGGGATCTTTGTCGAGCAACTTATGGAGCCATCAGTCAAGAAGAAACCAGTATCAGAGAAGTCGGCAGGTGAACCTACCCCGACGACAGATGAAGTACTGAACATATGTTAAGACTGGCAGACTCCTGTTCTCAAATTCCTTCTGGACGATGAACTCCCAGAAGATCGCAGTCAAGCCGAACAAATTAAACGTCGAAGCAAGAGTTTCCTAGTCGTCGGAGAAGACTTGTACTGAAGAAGTGCATCCGGTGTCCTCATGCGCTGCGTCACCATTGAGGAGGGCAAGCAGATTCAGCAATCGATCCACTCGGGCATATGTGGCAACCATGCCGCATCCAGGACGTTAGTCGGAAAGGCTTACCGGCAGGGATTTTTCTAACCAACAGCAGTAATAGACGCCAAAGACTTTGTTCGCACATGCGAGGGTTGCCAGTTCTACGCAAGACAAACCAATCTCCCAGCCCAAGAACTCCAAATAATCCCAATCTCTTGGCCCTTTGCAGTATGGGGGCTTGATGTGGTCGGGCCTTTCAAGAAAGCGCCAGGAGGGTTCACACACTTGTTCATCACAGTGGATAAATTCACGAAGTAGATCGAGGCAAAACCCGCTACTACCATAACAGCGGCACGAGCAAAGGACTTCATCATGAGTATATTATACCGATTCGGGGTCCCTAACCGCATCATCATGGACAACGGTACTCAGTTCAAGGGCGGCATGTTTCAAGATTTCTGTGACGACTTCGGCATCAAGATCTGCTATGCGTCTGTGGCACACCCGCGGAGCAATGGGTAGGTTGAACGCGCCAATGGTATGGTCTTACAAGATATCAAGGCTAGGATATTCGATCGACTATAACCATACGCGGGCCGGTGGGTACAAGAGCTCCCATCTGTTCTCTGGTCTCTCAGAACCACGGTTAGTCAGGTAACAGGGCAATCTCCTTTCTTTCTGGTCTACGGTGCCGAGGCTATGCTACCAACTGAGTTAGAGTTCGGCTCTCCGCGAGTTCGGGCTTACTTAGTGTCGATGCTTTGCACCGGCAATAATACTATGGGGCTACTCGGCGACCTGGAATTCGGTGGATTGCAGAGGAACACGGGAGAATTATACTGGTTCAGGCCCTCGATGTGAGGTAATACCCTACGTCCAGTTGAGGTGTTATTCCTCTGAGGTGGTTTTACGATCAATGATCTTGCGTGCCCTCATGGGGCGCCCTACCTCCCTTTATATACTAGGGGACAGGGGTACATGGTAAGGATCCCAGTCGGATACGACCAAGGGACTTCCTTCTTAGAGATAGAATCCTATCCGACTAAGGCTAGGTTTCCTTATCGTACAAGGCACAGCCTGCCGGGTGCTATCTTATCTCTAATTACATGATCTGGCCCATCCTCTATCCGAGTGGCCCATGTGCTGGTAATGAGGTACCCGGGGCCCATGGCTCCCACAGTAGCCCCTGAGACCTTCATAGTTGAGTCACAGCTGATGCCGAGTGCTCATCCTCCATGGTGAAGGTTACCCGAGTGCGATGCTCCTGAGTACTCTTTGTCCGAGTAAGTCTTCCCGAGTCCTGCTTCATGTCAGCTGGCAGCGAGGCTATGAAGGGCTTCATGTAAATATATGAATAGCGTGCGCCGAATAGGCGCACCTATTAGGTGTAGCCCCCGACTTTGTGCTTAATTGTGAAGACAATTAAACATAAAGTCAAAGATCTTTAACCTGGAAGTCTTTCCCGAGTAGATTACTACTGGTATATAAGACTCTTCGGTATCATGTCAACCGGAATATAGTTTATAGTCTTGCCGAGTAGGAGACTACTCGTATATAGGACTCTTCGACTTCATGTCAGTCGGAATATGAGTTTATAGTCTTTTCCGAGTGGCGTCCCACTCAAAAGCTAGACTCTTCCGCATCATGTCAGCGGGAATAGATATTTATAGTCTCTCCCGAGTAGTGCACTACTCGAAAGTTAGACTCTTCAGCGTCATGTCGGCTGGAATAATGTTGCTCATGGCAACTGATGGCCACGCACGTAGGCCGAGTACCACTTTATGAAAATAAATCCATTACGTGGTCAGGTGTTCCCGAGAAAGATACCTGCATCCCCAATTTTAATGAAGACCAGCTTGTGATCCTTGTAAGGATATATCCTCGAGACCTGGTGGATAAAACAGACACCCAAACATATATGTTTAGCAGTAAGGCTTTCATGAAGCATATCTGTTTACCTCATCGATTCCTGTGGGTAGCACCAGCGCTATAATTTCAACTCAGCCTGCGGGCGGCCCACATGGAGCATGCTACTGTAGGAACTCATATCTTGTCGGCCCAATACCGACTGTGCAGGCCTGGGCCCATCTAGTTGGTACAGGCTATAAAAGGATGGGGAGAGAGAAAAAGATTCCGTCGTCTTCCCCAGAGCAGCCAATCTCTTCGTCTTCCACCTTCGTGCCTAGCTTTTCGCCTCCCGCCCGGCTAGGGTTAGCAGCAGTCGTTCCCTACCCGGACTCGGGCGATTTCAATCCTCTTCGTTTATTCCAAGCCCCCGATTTGCTTTCCCCCAAATCTCACCACCTCCAGTCATGCCGAAGGTGACGAATCCTGCGGGTGTGCCAGGGAGTTCTTGGCCGATCTCGGATTGCGGCTCGGTGAAGCTGAGACGGCTGGAGAGCGAGCTGAAGTTGCCCAGCCAAGAAGTGATCCGTTGGCGGTCTGCGAGGGATGAGTCGAGCCCCAACCCCCGGCCTGGTGAAATGGTAGTTTTCGCCTCTTTCTTTGATCGGGGCTTGTGTCTTCCGTCGTCTGATTTCTTCCGCCGCATCCTTGATTTCTACAGGCTGGAGTTGGTGCATTTAAATCCCAACTCGATTCTTCAGATCTCCATATTCGTTACTCTTTGCGAGTGCTTTCTGGGTGTTGAGCCCCATTTCATCCTCTTCCGACACTTGTTCCATGTCAAGCCCCAGCCTTCCAAGAGTAATATCAGTGTGATTGGGGGGGCTGGTCTTCAACTAAGGAGTGATGGGAAGAAAACGTATATCGATTTGCCCTTGAAATCTTCTCTGAAGGGCTGGCACAAGGAGTGGTTTTACTGCGCCGATCTAGCTCCTTCCTTGCGCCCGTTTACTGGTATGCCGCCGGCGGTGTTGCCAAGCTGGTCCTCGGAGCCAACCTTTGAAGAACTGGGCCAGGCACATATATTGCTGACGAAGATAGATGACCTCAAGAGGGCCGGCTTGACGGGGCCCTGGGTGGCTCGTCGTTTCCTGACGAGGCGCGTCCAGCCGCTGAAGTTGAGAAGCGCCTTCGGCTGGGCCTTCAAAGGTAAACACGATCCCGACCGGGTGAGCAGCGAGACGGCGGACAAGGGGGCAGTGACCGATACCTTGTTTGGCTACTTCTCCGAAGGGGTGGTTGCCACCGAAGATGATAACCGCCGAGTTGCTGCCTATAGCTTCATCCGGCCGCGGACCAAGGTAACCTTCTACCTTCTTCGTGGTGAACGCCTGTGGAACGGTGATTGTTCAACCTTGCGTGATGGTATCTTGTCGACTTGCTTGTAGTGGCATGAGGAATTTGATGAAGACTCTCGTCCATTGTCGGCGGTCGCGTCGAAGAAGAGGGCAAGGAGTCCCTCTGCTGCCCAACCAGACTCCAAGAGAGCGGGGAAGAAGCCGATTTTATATCGGGGCGAGGGGGCCATGACAGCGCGCGCCGTGAGTGGCAGCTTGAAGATAAAGGACACCGCTGCCACAACGCCCACGCGGTCGAGTCCCAGGCTGAGATCAGCAAGCTTGGGCCCAACGTTGTCGTTCTTAGCAACAGCGCCACCAAGGGGCCGACCAGAGCAGAGGCCGATCGGGGCAAAGGAACCCGAACCAACCATTCCAGAGTCGGGGCCGGCTCGTGCTGATACGCCTCTGCCATCGATGACGTCGACCGGGGCAACTGCCGATGCTAGCGCTTCGCCGGGGGGCGGGCAGGCTGGCAGGAAGCTGAGGTTCTCCAAGAGGTGCGCTACTCCGGGTCTTCTGTAGTCGTTGTATGTTAGAATACAGTCCTGATGTCTTGCTTCGTCGTGCAGGAAGTGGGCCGATATCGACCTCAAAAAGGTTGACCCATCTGCTCCACTTGATGAGTCCGCCCCAGCCGAGCCAGCGGCAGCGAACACACCTGTTGAGTCGGCGGCCAGCCCGGTTGCTGAGACCGAGGTGGCTCCGACTACAGGGCCACTACCGCCACTCGACCGAGAGGTGGTTGTTGAAACTGAGGCCCCAGCCCCCGAGGCACCGTACGTCGCGGAAGCGGGGGACGGAACCCCCGAGCCGGTCCCCGATGTTGTAGGGGAAGGCGGTGCCGAGGCCAGGACCCCGTCGCCATCGTGGTTATCGTCATCGCCATCGTCGCCGTTGCCGCCGCCGCCGGAGATCCCACATTTGCCTCGGATCGAAGCTCCCCCACGTGTGATGCCCCGGACCTTCACGTGGACCACTCGCGACGGCACTATGAAAAGCTTCAGGCTCGATGAAGCCGTTGCGAGGAGAGAGCGCGAGAGCCTGCTTCGTGCCGCCATCAACGGGTCCCAAGGGGTCGCGGTATGATTCTTGTAGTAAAGCTCCAGCAATCTTCTTGTTTTGACATTTGACTCTGTCGTCGGTTTGTTCCTTGTCCCGAGCAGAAGCTCGTCGACCACAACGAGGCGATGACAGAGATCCTGGTCGAGATGGCTCCCCACCTCACGGAATTGCAACAACTCCGGGCATTGAAGGCCGAGATGGAGGCGCGTCACACGAGGAGGGAGGCCTGGCTGAAGAGCGGCGCTGATCAGCTCAGGGCGGAGACATGGGCCCTAGCCGAGAAGATCAGAGGTAAAATCCTCGAGTATATCTTCCCGACTGAACCGTTGATGTATTCATCCAGCCACGTCGATTCCGACTGCTCGGTGGTGTCATGACTGCACGGTTGAGCTCTTGGCTAATCTATGGTGCAGACCTCGAAGCGGAGTTAAAGACCCGAGCGGAGAGGGAGTCGCAGCTGGAGGAGGCCGAAGAAGCCAAGGCCGAGCTTGAAAGGGCCAAGGCCGACCTGACAAAGGCCAACACCGAGCTTGACCGGGAGAAGTCCGAGTTGGAGAAGGCCGTCGTCAAGCTCGGTAAGGAGAAGGCCGAACTGGAGAAGACCGTGGCCGGGTGGGAGGCCGACTACGAAAGTAAGTCCTCAACCCGACTGTGATCTCAACCAATCCATTAGTCACCCTGTGTGTAGCCGAATCTGACAAGCTTACTTGCCGGCCGATCTGGGCAGGCATGAGAGCCAACGTCCAGGCCCAGTACCGGTTCTACACGGAGGAGATAAGGTCAATCAGGGAGTCATGGGAGGCCCTCGTCGGGTCCGTGAAAGGGCTCCTTGACCTTGTAGATCCCCGCCCAGTGGGGACCAGCTGTAGCAGAATTCCTCAAATAATGGGGCGTCTCGAGGACGCGCCGAGTGCCCTGAAAAGGTACTCAGACGAGCGGGTTGCCGCCGGCGTGGCCCAGACCCTAGCAATGACCAAGTCCATCTACCCGAGGGCGGACATTGAGGCCATCGGGGAGGGATTTTCCGAGGAGACGACGCCCGAGGAAGCGCTGGAGCTGATCTCACAGGCGAAGCCGACTGCTGAAGCGATTACCCGAGACCTGGGTCTGTAAAGGCAATACATTTTGTAGTCGGTATATATATATGCTTTCATATACAATCATGTGTAAATATATGTGTCGTGCCGCCAAGCTTATTATTCGGTTGTCATTAGCTTTACCCGACCATGTAGCATGCACCGAGTTAGTCCGATAGAACTTGATAAAAAACGTTCGGAGTAAGATGCTATACTCGGGCGAACGCATCAGTCGTGGCAAGGCTTCATAACCGGGGTGAAATAAGCTTGTATGTTATTGACAAAACACATATATACATGCAGCCCCCGACTCACTACTCGGTTGGAACAAGCGGCGTAGTGGGTCAGAAAAACTGTACACATGGAAAATGTAAAACTCAGGTATAGAAAGGACGTAGCTGTTCTGTGTTCCATGAGTTGGTGATGAGGACGCCGTCTTTGGTCTTCAGTTGGTAGGCGCCTGGCCGCGTGACCTCGGCTACAATGAACGGCCCTTCCCAGATGGGGGATAATTTGTGCCTGTCCTTGGTGGTTTGTATCTTCCTTAGAACGAGATCCCCGACTGAAAAGGCGCGGCCACGGACATTGCGATTGTGGTAGCGACGCAAGCCTTGAAGATACCTTGCCGACTGAATTGTTGCGGCGTCTCTTGCTTCTTCCAGCTGATCTAATTCGATCAGTCGGGTGTTGTTGGAATCATCTTCGGAGTAAGCCCGGACTCGCGGGGAGCCGAACTGTATCTCTGTCGGTAGCATGGCCTCGGTACCGTAGACCAGGAAGAAAGGGGATTGCCCTGTTGACCGACTAACCGTGGTTCTGAGAGACCAGAGAACGGATGGGAGTTCTTGTACCCACCGACCCGCATATGGTTGTAGTCGGTCGAATATCCTGGCCTTGATGCCTTGTAAGACCATGCCGTTAGCTCGCTCAACCTGCCCGTTGCTCCGCGGGTGTGGCACAGATGCATAGCAGATCTTGATGCCGAAGTCGTCGCAGAAATCTTGGAATAGGCCCGTCGCGAACTGAGTGCCATTGTCGGTTATGATGCGGTTAGGGACCCCGAACCGGTATAGTATACTCAGGATGAAGTCCTTTGCTCGTGCCGCTGTGATTGTTGCAACGGGTTTAGCCTCAATCCACTTGGTGAATTTATCCACTGCGACGAATAGATGCGTGAACCCTCCTGGCGCTTTCTTGAATGGCCCGACCATGTCGAGCCCCCATACTGCGAATGGCCAGGAAATAGGGATAGTCTGGAGTTCCTGGGCGGGGAGATTTGTCTGTCTTGCGAAGAACTGGCAACCCTCGCACTTGCGAACGATGTCTTTGGCGTCTGTGACTGCGGTGGGCCAGAAGAATCCCTGCCGGTAAGCCTTTCCGACTAACGTCCTTGATGCAGCGTGGTTGCCACATATGCCCGAGTGGATTGAATGCAGGATCTGCTTGCCTTCCTCGGTGGTGACAGAGCGCATGAGGACACCGGATGCGCTCCTTCGGTACAGGTCTCCTTCGACTAGCAGGAAGCTTTTGCTTCGACGCTTGATCTGCTCGGCTTGACTGCGATCTTCTGGGAGTTCATCGTCCAGGAGGAATTTGACAACAGGACTCCTCCAGTCTTGGCATATGTGCAGCACTTCGTCGGTAGCCGGGGTAGGCTCGCCTCCCGACTGCTCTTGTGCCGGTTTCTTCTTGACTGATGGCTCCATAAGTTGCTCGACAAAGATTCCAGTCGGAACTGATTCTCGCTTGGATCCCATGTTTGCCAGCTCATCCGCCGCGTCATTGTATTGACGCAGGACGTGCGTGATTTCCAGCCCGTCGAACTTGTTTTCCAACTTGCGAACCTCCTGACAGTATGCCGCCATTGTGTCGTCGAGACAGGTCCAGTCTTTCATGACTTGGTTGTGGGTGCCATGGGCCCCGGGTACCTCATGACAAGCATATGGGCCACTCGGATAGAGGATGGGCCTAGCCTTGTAATTAGAGATATAGCTAAATTCGGCAGACTTCGCCTTGTATAGAGAGGAATATACAGTCCTAGTCGGGTGCGTTATATCTCTAAGGGGAGATCTCCTAGTCGTAATCCGATGGGGACTCCTACCTTGTAACCCTGTCCCCCAGTATATAAGGGGAGGCAGGGCGCCCCATGAGGGCAGGTGCACACAAGTTCATCAGAACCACCACCGTATATCCACAAAGGAATACATATAAACTGGACGTAGGGTATTACCTCACATCGAGGGCCTGAACCAGTATAAAATCTCCCTGTGTTCCTTTGCAATCCACTGAGTTTCCATCCGCCGACTAGCCCCATATATTTATTGCCGGTGTAAACATCGACAGTTGGCGCGCCAGGTAGGGGATTCGGCGCGATCTACATCTACAAGCTCGATGGATCCAGCAACCGGAGTCGACGACGGCAAATTCTCTCCCGGAGATACAATCTCATTCGGAAGCCTCGACTTCGTCGCCGACATGTTCGGCAATCCCACCTTGGCCGACACGGACCCGATCCAACCGGCCGAGGAACCAGCCGACTCCGCGCCAGTCGGCCTACACGATGCTGCAGCAATCTCTCACGACATGCTGCGGCGATCTCCAATACGCCCTAGTCCAGGGACAACTCTTTCTTTCGGTGTTCGACTCGGACTCGGTTTTGAGCCGGATGAGATCGGGCCAAAAAAGGAAGAGATCGTCAATTTCCCGTTCGGACTCGGCGACGCCGCGGATATCTACAATCTACATCCGACGCGGCAAACCCGATCCCCTGGAGTTCGACTCGGATACGGCTCCGAGCCGCTTGAGATCGGATCTAGGGAGGTCGGAGTTACAATCACCCCCATCAACTATTCCGACTACGACTCTCAGTCGGACTACGACTCCCAGTCGGATTCCGACTCCAAGTCGGATACCAGCTCGGCAAGCTTCACTCCGCCACGAGAAATCTTCATGGCATCCAAAGGCTCTACTCCTACTCAGGAATCACGCCGACTACACGAAAAACAAGAGGAGGAGGCCTGCCGTCTGCGAGAACAACAGGAGGAAGAAACAAGACGCCTGCACGCCCACAACGACGGCCTACGCAGGGCTGGGCGAACCGCTCAGCAACAAACCCTCCAAACAAAAGTCGGCGACCACAACGTCTTCGTCACGCCACAGCAGAACGTCGTGGCAGCCGTAACCCTACTGGACACGGTCCAGGTCGGGCCTGATCACCAGGCCACCCCGACGATCGCAAGGATAAAAGCCATGCTTACCGCTGCCGCATGTCAGCAGCACCAACAGTCGGGCAACACACTCGTACTGACCAGTCAATCAACTTCCCCAGCGGCAGTCTCATCCACCTCAAAGCGACGTCGAGCGGCCGGCTCTAGTCGGCAGCACGCGGAGTCAAGCCAGACGTCACTCGGCAACCACAACAACCGGCAACGTCGAAGCGACCGTCGGGACAGCCAGGACCTCCGAGACCGACTGCGGCGCGACCTTCAGCAAGACATTAATGCTCAGCGCCGCAAACGAGAAGAAGACGAGCAACGCCAACTGGAAGACGAGAACGAGCAATTCGACCTCCACTACGAGCGGTTTCGCCGCCGTAGTCGAGGTCGGAGTCCTCATGAAGACGACGGAGTACCGGCCTTCACTCAGGAGCTACAACAAGTCGACTGGCCGTCAAGTTTCAAGCCTACAGGCATCAACAAATACGATGGCAAGACTAATCCCGAGTCCTGGCTCACGGTCTACACTCTGGCGATTCGAGCAGCTGGGGGAAATCAGAAAGTCATGGCTAACTACCTCCCAGTCGCTTTAGCCGACTCAGCGAGGACATGGCTAATAGGACTTCCCAAGCAATCAATCGACTCCTGGGGAGAACTCCGGAAACGCTTCATCGCCAACTTCCAGGGAACATACGAGAGGCCATCTTCCGAGTACGACTTATATCAGTTGCATCAAAGGAAGAACGAGTCTCTTCGTGACTTCATCAAGAGGTTTTCTGAGAAGAAGAACTCAATCCCAAACGTCAAGGATGAGGTCGTCATCGCCGCCTTTCGAAAAGGAGTCAAAGACACCTCGTTCATCGACAAATTCACGCGGAAGCCTCCCAACTCTGTCAAGGCCCTATTCGACATGGCAAACAAGTACGCCGACTCGGCCCACGCTGTTGCCGAGACCCTCGATGACAAGTCACCCTGACAGAAGAAACGGGACGACACCGACAACGCGGTCCCGACTAAAGCTGGGAATCGCAAACGCAAGTCAGACGGCTCCATTGTGGCAGTCGGTCACAACCGCCTTCGACCTTCAACAACTGAGGATTATCAGAACAACAAGTGACATGCTCGGGGGCTCACAAGCTCAAACACGAGGATGGCATCCCCACTCCCAAATACCGAACAGCTAAGTCGCTTTCTGATAAACATCTCCTCACTCGGCCTTGCTAGTGCCACAGCCGCTTACACCTAATAGGTGTATAAGCTGCGCATTTACTTTTTTCCGTTTTTGCTCTTAAATGATTACAAAAGTACTCGAGTATCATAAATCTCGATCCGTGAAACTCTGCTCCATGTAAGACGAACTCAAGTCACCCAAAACGCGTGCCTGGGAAAGAGCCATGAGCCAACTCCCGACGCTAGGGGGCTATGACTAGTTGGGCAGAGTGCTTAAACGTAAGGGGTCAACTACTCGAGGAAATTAATATCAAAAAGAGGAAGAACACGTATTTACATACATTGTAAAATACATTTTATTCGGGTGATTATTTTCCATCATCAGATGCTACTCATCCGATATCTTTATATTGCAGGCCCAGCTCCGGATACGCGTGACAGGAACTCAGGGCGGCGAGCCCATCTCCTACGCTCGGGGGCTGGACAAGTCTGCCAAAATACACTCGGGATGCTCCATGAGGGCTACTCACCGAGTACTTGCGCCAGTCGGGACGTCATCTTCCCCGACTACGCTCCATGCGAGCCAACAATCGGCCCCCGGCGCCAGTCGGGGCTGTATACCACTCGGCTAAATAGGGTACGCCCCATGAGGGTCGCCAACCGAATCCTACGCTAATGCTAGGTTCGGGTACCTTATTTGGTCACGGTTCTGTCAGGTTGGGTACGCCCCATGAGGGTCGCTAGCCGAATCCTATGCTAATGCAAGGTTCGGGTGCCTAGCTTGGCTATAATTCTGTTGGATAGGGTACGCCCCATGAGGGTCGCCAGCCGAACCCTCTGCTAATGCAAGGTTCGGGTACCTTGTTCGGCTTTACCCAAGTCAGAGAAGACTTATATCGTCAAAGTGCATCCGGAGTTCTCATGCACTGTGTCACACCTGAGGAGGGCAAGCAGATCCTGCATTATACCCACTCAGGCTTACGTGGCAACCAGTTTGCATCCAGAACGTAAGTCGGAAAGGCTTGCGAATAAGGATTTCTCTGGCTGATTGCGGTTACCAACACCAAAAAACTCATCCTGACATGCGATGGATGATACTTCTCTAGAGCTATGCTGGATAGGTCGGCTCAGGCCGGCTTATTTGGTTAGCAGCCACCCAAGATATGAGTTCCTACAGTAGCATGCTCCATGTGGGCCGCCCGCAGGCTGAGTTGAAATTATAGCGCTGGTGCTACCCACAGGAACCGATGAGGTAAACAGATATGCTTCATGAGAGCCTTATTGCTAAACATATATGTTTGGGTATCTGTCTTATCCACCAGGTCTCGAGGATACATCCTTACAAGGATCACAAGCTGGTCTTCATTAAAATTGGAGATGCAGGTATCTCTCTCGAGTACACCTAACCACGTAATGGATTTATTTTTCATACAGTGGTACTCGGCCTACATGCGTGGCCACCAGTTGCCATGAGCAGCATTATTCCCGCTGACATGACGCGGATGAGTCTAACTTTCGAGTAGTTCACTACTCGGGAGAGACTATAAAATTCTCATTCCCGCTGACATGACGCGGATGAGTCTAACCTTCGAGTAGTGCACTACTCGGGAAAGACTATAAACATTCTTCCAGCTGACGAGCTGAAGAGTCTAACTTCCGAATGGGACGCCACTCGGGAAAGACTATAAACACCTTTTCCAGCTGACATGAAGCTGACGAGTCTAATTTTCGAGTAATATATTACTTGGGAAAGACTATAAATAATCATCCCGGCTGACATGATGCCGACGAGTCTGATTTTCGAGTAGTATACTACTCGGGAAAGACTATAAACACCCCCTTTCCAGCTGACATGACGCTGAAGAGTCCCATATGCGAGTAGCATCCTACTCGGCAAGACTATAAACATACATTCCGACTGACATGAAGTCGAAGAGTCCTACATACGAGTAGTTCCCTGCTCGGCAAGACTATAAATTATATTCCGGTTGATATGATACCGAAGAGTCTCATGTACCAGTAGTAATCTACTCGGGAAAGACTACAAGGTTAAAGATCTTTGACTTCATGTTTAATTGTTTTCACAATTAAGCACAAAGTCGGGGGCTACACCTAATAGGTGCGCCTATTCGGCGCACACTATTCCTACATCTACATGGAGCCCTTCATAGCCTCGCTGCCAGCTGACATGAAGCAAGACTCGGGAGAAGCAGCACTCAAACAAAGAGTACTCGAGCAATGCACTCGGGAAGACTTCACCGTGGAGGATGAGCATCGGCATCAGCTGTGACTCAACTATGAAGGTCTCGGGGTTACTGTGGGTGCATGGGCCCGGGTACCTATGAAAGCATATGGCCATCGGATAGGATGGTTCCTAGCCTGTAATTAGAGATATCAGCTAAATTCGGCCAGACTTCGCCTTCGTATAGAGAGGAATATACAGTCTAGTGGGCTGCGTTATATTCTAAGGGGAGATCTTCCTAGTCGTAATCCGATGGGACTCCTACCTTGTAACCCTGTCCCCAGTATTATAAGGGGAGGCAGGGCGCCCCATGAGGCAGGTGCACACAAGTTCATCAGAACCACCACGTATATCCACAAAGGATATACATATAAACTGGACGTAGGGTATTACCTACATCGAGGGGCTGAACCAGTATAAAGCTCTCCTGTGTTCCTTTGCAATCCACTGAGTTTCCATCGCTGCGACTAGCCCCATATATTTATTCGGGGCGGTGTAAAAACATGACATTGGGTTGACCACAGAGTTGGGAAGTCTCCCGCGCACAACGGCAGTCGATGTTGCCGCTGATATGGCGATGCAGAGCCGTGACAAGTGCATCGTACTCCGCGCGTTTGTGGAAGCCAGGAAGTGGATTTGTAGTACGTACTTCAATTTTTCGCCAGTGGGGGATGTCAGTATGACTCCAGCCCGGGCCGATCCGTAGGGAACCGTCGAAGTACATTGTCCAGGTTTTAGCTTTGTTTGTTGGTGTTGGGAGTTGAACTTCTGTCCACTCGGCCACAAGTCGGCTAGAGCTTGAGATTGATAGCTGTCGTGGCTCGAAAGTGATGTCGAACGCATCAACCGCTTGAAGTGCCATTTTCGCGATCCGGCCAGTGGGCCTCCCCCCTCAGCGATTATGAAGGACATCCCGAGTGGAAACGCTGTGACACCGTGACTTGATGTGCTTGAAAGTAGTGCACCAGCTTTCCGGACTGTGAGAATGAGTTAGGCCGTATAGCAGACTTCTGGACTGCGGGTAAATCTTGTTTTGGAGTCGGCAAGGACTCGCTGACAAACATAGATTGGCCGTTGTATTTTTCTGAGATGACCTATTCAGAATCGCTCCACTGCAGCACCGGTGCTGACTACTGTGTTGTTGCCGAAGATAAAGCATTAGTGGTTCCTGGGGCAGGGGTGACGCCAGCACAGGGGTGATGTGAGGAGTTCTTTGAAGTCTTCGAAGGCTCGCTGGGCTTCCGGAGTCCATTGAAAGGTGTCCCGCCTTTTTTGAGGAGCTTGAAGAAAGGCATGCCCGTTCGCGCGCCAGTTGGGAGATAAACCGGGCTGAGTGCTCCGCATGCAGCCTGTCACTTCTGGACGTTTTAAGGTGGTCGCGGCGCCATGTTCTTGATGGCGTTGACTTTCTCTGGGTTAGCCTCGATGCCGCGGTGCGAGACGATGAAGCCGAGTAAACTTCCCAGACGGCCCTGGCACTAAATAACCCCGAAGGCGCCCTTGTCCGGGTTAACTTCATCTTGAATCTTCGAAGGTTTTTGGAAGGTTTCTCTTCAAGTCGGCAATGAGGTTTTCTGGACTTGGACTTGATCACCACATCGTCGACGTAGGCTTCCACGTTGCGCCCCGATCTGAGTGTGCAGACACCGCTGATAGCCCTTTGTAGTTTGCGCTGCGGTTTTTTAGACCGAACGGCATTGTGATATAGCAATACGCTCCAAACGGCGTGATGAAAGATGTTTTTAACAGTCTTGTTCCCTCAAGCTAATTGATGATATCCGAGTAAGCAGTCGAGAAAACTGAGTAGGTCGCAACCCGCCGTGGAGTCAACCACCTGATCTATCCTGGAAGACCAAATGGTCCTTGGGGCACGCTTTGTTGAGTCGGTGTAAGTCGCGCACATGCGCATTTACCGTTTTTCTTCCGGACCAGAACTGGGTTTGCAGCCAGTCCGGGTGGTAGACTTCCTTGATGAACTCGGCTGCGAGGAGCTTGGTAATTTCCTCCCCGGATAGCGTCCTTGCGGTCTTGAGCGAAGCGCCGCAGCCGTTGCTTGACGGGCTTGGGTTCTGTCTTGACGTGTAGGGCGTGCTCGATCACCTCCCTTGGTACGCCCGGCATGTCGGACGGTTTCACGCGAAGATATCTTTGTTGGCTTGGAGGAAGGTGACGAGCGCGTCTTCCTATTTGGGGTCGAGTCCGGTCCGACTAAGGCAGTCTTGGAGGGGTCGGAAGGGTCCAGGGGATCTTCTTCGTGTCAGAGTCCGCTGAAATTCCGACTTCGCTGCTTTTTTCGCCGAACTGGATCTTGATCGACTTCAGGTGTAGCGGCTTGCCGGATGCTGTCGCGCCCGACTGCCGCTTCTTGTGTTTTGAGCCAGTTCGCAGCTCTCCTTGTCGCAGGTGAAGGCTTGCTTAGCGTCGCTGCGGAGGGAGAGGACTCCTGCTGGCCCGAGCATCTTCAGCACCATGTACGTGTAGTGCGGTATCGCCATGAATTTGGCGAGGGCCGGTCGTCCGAGTATCACGTGATACGCGGTCTCGAAGTCGGCGACCTCGAAGCAGATGTTTTCTGTACGGAAGTTGTCCGCGTGCCGAAGGTCACCGGCAAGGTTATCTGCCCGAGTGGGGTTGATGACAAGCCGGGAATTATCCCATGAAGGGCGCGTGCTCGGCCGTAGTTCTGAACGAGGAATTCTCATCTCGTCCAAAGTCTTGGCGAACAGGATGTTGAGCGCACTGCCTCCGTCGATGAGGGTTTCTTCAGCCTGATATTTCTGACGACTGGGTCCAGGACGATGGGTATCGTCCCGGTGGAACCCGATCTGGGTGATTTGCGCGATTGAAGGTGATGGCCGTTTCCGACCAGCGCAGGTATTGGGGGGTGTCGGCTGTGGAGACCGTGTTAATGTCCCGCGCTGATAGCTTCTGCTTGCGCTTGGATTCGTACGCGAGTGGCCCCTCGAAGATGTGGTTGAGTTCGGCTTGGGGGTCCTGGAAATCATCAGCCGGACCCGAGTCTGGCTTGTCCTTGTCCTTGTCGGCGCCAGACGATGAAGCTTGCTCGGAGGCGAACTTCTTGAGCATGTGGCAGTCCTTGGCCGCGTGCCGGCCCTTGGGGTGGAAGGGGCAAGGCCCGCTCATGACTTTCTGATAGTCGTTGTTCCGCTGGGGCCGCGACCGACTGCGCTCCATGTTGGCCACCTCGTTGTCCGACTTCCGCTTGCGGCTGCCAGGCTTGTTCTGAGGCGGCTCGTTGTCGGCTTTCGCCTTGTTGTCTCTTTGTCGGGACTCCTTCTTCTCGTCGAAGGCCTCAGCGACGGCTTCAGCCGAGTCGGCGTATTTGTTGGCCATGTCGAAGAGAGTCCGGACAGTGGATGGTGGCTTCCGAGTGAACTTCACGATGAGCGGGGCGTCTTTTACTCCCTTGCGGAAGGCGGCGATGACGACCTCGTCTTTGATGCTTGGGATTTGGTTGCGCTTCTCGGAAAACCTTTTGATGAATTCACGCAGAGACTCGTTCTTTTTCTGATGCAGTTGGTAAAGGTCGTGCTCGGAAGCCGGTCTCTCGTAGGTCCCCTGGAAGTTAGCGATGAACTGCTCCCTGAGTTGTCCCCAGGAACCGATCGACCGCCTTGGAAGGCCTGTCAGCCATGTCCTCGCCGAGTCGGCTAATGCGACTGGGAGGTAGTTAGCCATGGCTCTGCTGTCGCCCCTAGCAGCTTGAACTGCTAGGACGTAAACGGTGAGCCAGGACTCTGGGTTGGTCTTGCCGTCGTACTTTTCGATTCCGGTAGGCTTAAAGCCGACTGGCCAGCGGACGTCCTGTAGCTCCCGAGTAAAGGCTGGAATGCCTTCGTTATCGTGAGGACTTGGGCTTCGGTTTTGGCGGTGTAGCCGCTCGTAGTGGAGACCGAAGCGCTCGTGTTCATCCTCCAGTCGGCGGCGTTCATCCTCTTCGCGTTCTTCGCGCCGGGCCTTAGGGTGTGGCGAAGATCGCGTTGTAATCGCAATCGGAGGTCTTGATTGGGTCGGCGGTCGTATTGGTGACGCCGCCGGTTGTCGTAGTTGGTATTGCCGAGTGTTGTTTGGCGGGACTCTTCGTGCTGCCGGGTGGAGCCGGCCGCCCGACGTCGCGCTGATGCAGATGACTCCGCCGCTGGAGAGCCCGTTCGATGGGTCGGTATGTGAGTGTTGCCTGACTGTTCTTGCTGCTGGCAGGCGGCAGCAGTAATCATCGCCTTGATCTTGGCGATAGTTGGTGTGGCCTGATGATCCGGCCCAAGCTGGAGCGTGTCCAGCAGAGTTGCGGCGGCCACGACGTTTTATTGTGGCGTGACGAAGACGTCGTGGTCGCCGACTTTGGTTTGGAGGATCTACTGCTGGGCGGCTCTCCCAGCCTGTCGAAGCCCGTCATTGCGAGCTTGTCGGCTGGCCTCCTCTTGTTGTTGTAGTTGGCGCACCTCCTCTTGCTGCTCCTCTTGCAGTCGGCGCACCTCGGAAGGTGGCGTTGAAGCCATGAAGATCTCGCGGGGGAGGAGGAAGCTTGCCAAGGTGGAGTCCGAGTTGGTGCTCGAACCGCCATCCGACTTGGTGTCGGACTCCGAGTAGTTTATCGGAGTTAGGACGACTCCGACCTCCCTAGATCCAATCTGAAACGGTTCATGACCGTGTCCAAACTGAATTGCTGGAGGTCGGGTCTGCTGCGCGGGTTGTAGATGCACAGCGTCGCCGAATCCGTACGGGAGATTGACGATCTCTCCCCTCTTGGCCTAACCCGCGCTGGCTCAAGGCCTAGCGCGAGTCGGACGCCGAAGGAGAGAGTTGTCCCGATGTCCGGCGATGTGAGGGACTGTCGAAGTAGATCGTCGAAGGAGATGGCGACGTCCCTGGGGCCGACTGGCGCAACGCCGACTGGCTCCTCGGCTGGCGAGATTGGATCTGCTTCAGCCAAGGAAAGATTGCCGAGTTGATCGGCGACGAAATCAAGACTCCCGAAGGTGATGGTGTCTCCATTGGAGAACTTGTTGCCCTTGACTCCGTTGATGGGATCCATCGAATCTGTTGATGAAGAATTCGCCGGGCCCCCTACCTGGCGCGCCAACTGTCGATGCTTTGCACCGGCAATAATACTATGGGGCTACTCGGCGACCTGGAATTCAGTGGATTGCAGAGGAACACGGGAGAATTATACTGGTTTAGGCCCTCGATGTGAGGTAATACCCTACGTCCAGTTGAGGTGTTATTCCTCTGAGGTGGTTTTGCGATCAATGATCTTGCGTGCCCTCATGGGGCGCCCTGCCTCCCTTTATATACTAGGGGACAGGGGTACATGGTAAGGATCCCAGTCGGATACGACCAAGGGACTTCCTTCTTAGAGATAGAATCCTATCCGACTAAGGCTAGGTTTCCTTATCGTACAAGGCACAGCCTGCCGGGTGCTATCTTATCTCTAATTACATGATCTGGCCCATCCTCTATCCGAGTGGCCCATGTGCTGGTAATGAGGTACCAGGGGCCCATGGCTCCCACACTTAGAAGACACCTCAAACAATACCCGATTGGTCGAACTAGATCAGTTGGAAGAAGCAAGAGACATCGCAATAATCCAGTCGGTAAGGTATCTTCAAGCCCTGCGTCACTACCACCATCGCAATGTCCGTGGTCGCGCCTTTTTGGTTAGAGATCTCGTCTTGAGAAAAATACAAACCACCAAAGATAGGCATAAACTATCCCCAATATGGGAAGGGCCGTTCATTATAGCCGAGGTCACGCGACCAGACGCCTACCGACTGAAGACCGAAGACAGTGCCCTCATCAGCAACTCATGGAATATAGAATAGCTACATCCTTTCTATACCTGAGTCTTATACTTTCCATGTGTACAGTTTTTTCTCTGACTTACTACGCCGCTTGTCTCAACCGAGTAGTGAGTCAGGGGCTGCATGTATTATATGTGTTTTGTCAATAATATACAAGCCTATTTTGCTTAAGTTATGAAGTTTTGCTATGACTTTGTTATGTTCACCCGAGTACAGCATCCTACGGTGAACGATTTTATTAAGTTCTTACAGACTAACTTGGCGTAGACTACACTGTCGGGTAAAGCGAATGATAACTAAGTCAGAACTTAAAGCTTGGCGGCATTGTGCATATATTTACACATGTCTTTACAAAAATTCATATACACTGACTGCATGATAGACTGTTCTTACATACCCAGGTCTCGGGTGATCACCTCTGCAGTCGACCTCGCCTTGGCTATTAGCTCCAGCGCCTCCTTAGGTGTCGTCTCCTCGGCGAACCCCTCTCTGATGGCCTTAATGTCTGCCCTTAGGTAGATTGACTTGGTCATCGCCAGGGTTTGGGCAACGCCGACAACAGTACGCTCATCCGAGTACCTCTTCAGGATACTCGGTGCATCATTAAGGCGCGCCTGCACCTGAGACACCGTGTTGGAGCTGGTTTCCACATGATGAGGGTCCATCGCGTCAAGGAGCCCTTTTACGGACTCGGCAAGGATCTCCCGTGACTCCTTGACGACCTTTATCTCCTCTGCAAAGGCCTGGAATTGGATTTGGGCATTGGCTCTAGCAGCTGCCCGGGTTCACCAACAAGTAAATTTGTTCGGCAAATTGTAGACGGAGTACTTAATGGATTGGTTAAGATCATTGTCAGAGCGGAGACTTACTTTTGTAGTTGGCCTCCCACTTGGCTTTGGCCTTTGCAGTTCAGCCTTCTCCTTCTCGAGCTTGGCATTGGCCTTCTTCAAGTCGGCCTTCTCTTTCTCAAGCTCAGCCTTAGCCCTTGTCAAGTCGGCCTTGTCTTTTTCAAGCCCGGCCTTGGCTCTCTCGACCTCCTTCAGCTGGACTTCTCCCTCTGTTCGGGTCTTCGGCTCGGCTTCGAGGGCTGCACATCGGAATAGTAAAGTACTCAATATTGCAATCAAGACACAACTGGGCAGTCGGGAAACAGCACAGTTGGAGAAATATACTAAGGGCTCAGTTAGGAAGACATTCGGGAGACTTACTTCCAATCTTCTTGGCTTGGTCCCAATTTTTGTCCCTGAGCTGATTGACAGCTCCCTTCAGCCAAGACTCCCTCCCCTGGTGGCGCTACTCTAATTCAGCCTTTAATGCCCGGAGCTGGTCTAATTCTTGGAGCTGGGGGGCAACCCGGGTCAGAACTGCGTTCATCCTCTCCAAGCGGTCAACAATTTTCTGCTTGGGGAGAAACAATGCAAATCAGAGTCAAGCGTCAGAACACTCGTGCAAGGACTACCAAGACTCCAATACGGCGAAATTCATACCTTAATCCCTTGGGACGCGGCGATTGCGGCACGAAGCAAGTCTTCACGCTCCTTCTCCGCCGCAACCTCGTCATGCTTATAACTCCTCGCAGTTCCATCGGGGGCCACCCAGCGGAATGTCCTCGGGAACTTGAGGGGAGGGGCTTCAAGCCTGGGGAGGTCTGATCTTTCTGAAGAAGATGACGACGACGACAGCGACAAGGACAGCGACGGGGTCTTGTCCCTCAACTCGGCAGCCTCCGGGGCCTCGGCGGCTGGCATAGGGGCTGGAGTGACAGCTTCGACAACCGCCCCTTGGTCGGTCGGTGTCGATGGCCTTGCAGTTGGGGTGATCTCAGTTTCTGCAACTAGGACCGTCGACGGCTCAGAAGGTGTGCTCGCTGGCGCTGGCCCGGCCGGGGCTGGCTCGACAACGGGAGTAGCCAGAGTGGTCTCCTTGAGATCAATGTTGGCTTGTTTTCTACGTAACGAGTCAGATATCAAAACGCTACCATGCTGAACAAGATTTTCAGAAGACCTAGAGCAACTTACCTCTTGGGGAACTTAAGCCTCTATCTGGGGGATCCAAAGGTCGGCACTGGAGGGCCACTGGCTGTTGGGCCTGAGGGCACGGTAGTCGACGGTGGTGTTTTTGTCCTAGTCGGCCCCGCTCGCGGTGCGGCTGGTTGGGGTGCCCGGGTACTCGGCGGCGCCATTCTTGGACTCGCTGTTGCTGAGCCTGGCAGCGCTGGACCTGACCTTGTACTCGGCGGCGCTCGTATTGGGCTCGATGATGCTAAGCTCGACTGCGCTGGTCCCAGTCTGGGACTCGGCGGCCTGGGCGCTGTACCGGTGGTGTCTTTTATCTTCAGACTCCTGGCTGCGGCACTCGGCCTCATAACTTTCTTCTTGCCCTCATCTACAATTGGCCTCTTCCCCGCTCTCTTGGAGTCGGGCTGGGCAGCAGAAGAACTTCTTGGCCTCTTCTTCGATTTCATGGCCGATAATGTTCGGGAGTCATCATCAAACTCCTCACATGTCTGCAAGCAATTCAACAATACATGTTACACATTGCAGAGCCAACCTGGGCATATATCTGCAAGCATTCACCACAGATGAACTACAAGACAGCATCAGCAAGGGTTTCCTTTGGGCGCGGCCTCTTCCAGCTATAACCCGCCACAGACCGATCTGTGTCTTCAGTTTCGATCACCTCGCTGGCAAAGAAATCCAGCAGGATGTTGGTCATCTTGTACTTGTCTATCAGGTCGGAATATTCCCGACTGGGATCACCTTTGCCCTTGTAGTCCCAGCCGAAGTGACACCTCAGCTTTAGCGGCCTGATGCATCGAGTCAAGAAACGTCTGGCCACTCATGGACCAGTCAACCCGGCTTTCTTCAGCTTGTCAATCCTGCCAACAAAAGTGTGAACTTGCCCCATTTCTTCAGAGGTGGGCAAAGACGACCACTTGGGGATAATCACCGGGGGCAAACCCATAAAAGGGGGAAGGCTTGGCTTAAGATCGGAGTAGTAAAACCATTCCTTATGCTAGCCTTTGAGAGAAGATTTCAGAGGGATATTGATATAGGTCCTCTTCATCTCATTCCTGAGTTGGATACTAGCCCCCCAATGACTTGGATTTTGCTCTTGGAGGGTTGGGGCTTGATATGGAATAAATATCTGAACAAATTCAGATGAGGTTCTATACCCAGGAAGCACTCACAAAGAGTCACAAAAATGGAGATTTGCAAGATCGAGTTGGGATTTAGATTCACCAACTCGAGTTCATAAAAAGCAAGAAGCTGGCGGAAGAACTCGGAAGAGGGAAGAGAAAGACCCCGGTGGAAAAAAGAGGCGAAATCGATGGTCTCACCGTCCTAGGGCTCCGGAACAGATTCACCCTCAGCCTGACGCCAGTTGATGACATCATGGCTCCGCAACCTCAGCTGCTTCTCCAGGAGCTTCAGCTTAGCCGACCTGTAATCCAAAGTCGGCTAGACATCATCCGACGCATCCGCGAGATCTAAAGCCCTCGGCATGGTCAGGGATGATGAGATTTGGGGAAAATGTCGTGGAAGGTTTGGAATAGACGAGGGGGAGTGGAATCGCCCAAGTTCTAATGGGGAAGAGCGAACAATGGCGAACCCTAGCGGAGCGGGAGGCAAAATTTCGGCACGGAAGCTGGAAGATGAAACGATTGGTGGATTGAAGAAGATAAAGGAATCTTTTCTCTCTCTCTCAGCCTTTTGTAGAGCCGTTCCCGATTCGTGGGCTTGGGCTTATGCAGTCGGTACTAGGCCACCAAGATATGAGTTTCTACAGTAGCACGCTCAATGTGGGCCGCTCGCTGGCTGTGATAAAATCGCAGTGCTGGTGCTACCAACAGGAACCGATGAGGTAACATATATGCTTCATGAAGGCCTAATTGATAAAAACATGTGTTTGGGTATATGTCTTATCCATCAGGTATTGAGGATATATCTTTATAAGGATCACAAGCTAGTCTTCATCAAAATTGGGGATGTAGGTATCTCTCAAGTACACCTGTCCACGCAATGGATTTAATTTCATAAAGTGGTACTCGGCCTACATGCTTGGCCAACAGTTGCCATGAGCAATATTATTCCAGCCGATATGACGCTGAAGAGTCTAACTTCCGAGTAGTACACTACCCAGGAAAGACTATAAATATTTCTTCCAGCTGACATGACGCTGAGGAGTCTAACTTTCGAGTGGGACGCCACTCGGGAAAGAATATAAACACCCTTTCCAGCTGACATGAAGATGAAGAGTCCCATATACGAGTGGCATGCTACTCGGCAAAGACTATAAATCGTATTACGGTTGATATGATACCGAAGAGTCTCATATACCAGTAGTATACTACTCGGGAAAGACTACAAGATTAAAGTCTTTGACTTTATGTTTAATTATTTTCACAATTAAGCACAAAGTCGGGGGCTACACCTAATAGGTGCGCCTATTCGGCGCACATTACTCATACTTCTACATGGAGCCCTTCATAGCCTCGCTACTAGCTGACATGAAGTAGGACTCGGGAAGAAGACACACTCGGACAAAGAGTACTCGGGAGCAATGCACTCGGGCAATCTTCACCGTGGAGGATGAGCAGTCGGCATCAGCTGTGACTCAACTATGAAGGTCTCAGGGGCTGCTGTGGAGGCCATGGGCCCCGGGTACCTCATCACAAGCATATGGGCCACTCGGATAGAGGATGGGCCTAGCCTTGTAATTAGAGATATAGTAGCACCCGGTAGACTTTGCCTTGTACAATAAGGAATATGCAGTCCTAGTTGGGTGAATTGTATCTCTAAGAGGAGATTCCTTGGCCGTATCCGGCTGGGACTCTTATCTTGTACCCCTTTTCCCCAGTATATAAGGGGAGGCAGGGCGCCCCCTGAGGGCAGAAGATCATAGATCACCACAAATCCTCAAAGGAATAACACCACAACTGGACATAGGGTATTACCTCACATCGAGGGCCTGAACCAGTATAAAATCTCCCTGTGTTCCTTTGCAATCCACCGAGTTTCCATCCGCCAGGTAGTCCCATATTCATATTGTTGGTGTAAAACATCAACACTAAGCAACCCAAGTGATAGTCCAAGAGCCTCAAGAGCATATTGAAGATGTTTTGAGGAAGAGTTTAGCCTTGAGAGTGTGCTTAGTGCAAAGATTAGAACACTAGTTCATCTCCAACACTCACTATTGTATTCTAGAGCTTGTGTGCTGCTAGCGAGTAGGGTTAGGAGTTGTTGGATGTTGAGTTGTGAGTGATCAGAAGTGGAGACTTGTAATCCCACGAGCAACCGAGGAGTGTGGTGTGCTCGGGAGAAGATTGTGAAGATTTTACCTCACCTCCGCAAGGAAAAAGGCAAATTCAGTGGAAATCGAGCTTCGCCTTGGTGGTTGCTTGGTAGAGCAAGCCTCATCGGAGGGGAGTTGCATGGCATCTGAGCTTGGACCATGGAGGTTGCTTGGAGCATGAGCTTGGCCTTGATGGTTGCTTGGAGGCTAAAACTTCACTGAAGGCGGTTGCTTGTAGAGGAAAAGGATCGAGAGGGATCCGACCTTTTGAGGCTCCTTAATGGAGACGTAGGAATGGTTGGTTCCAAATTTTGATAAACAAATCAGTGTCTCCTCTACTCTCTTTACCTTGTGTTTGTTGCTATATCTCTTGAGCTATTTGGTGAACATATTGTTGCTTGCTTATCTCTTGTTGATCACCTCTTAGTTCTAGTTTATATACAGTATGCAAAATGTTCTATTCGCCAAGGGTTTCACTTTCTCTGTATAGGGCTGGACTGTCCGGGTCTATATCTTGCTTAGGCAAGTTTTTTTTACCTATATGTACCAGACTGTCTAGTTGAGGTTGGACTATCCGACTCCCTTTATAGTCGGTTTGTTCACACCATTATAGGATTGTCCGGTCAGTACTAATTTCCACTCTAAGTTTTCATAATTTCAAGAAACGCCTATTCATCCCCCTCTAGACGACATCAACGATCCTTAAAGAACTTTCACCTTCAATACCATTCACCATCATCATCTCCACATCCCTTCATCATTATCATATATTTCATGTAGCAAGACTAACTGAATGCGTATGTCTTCCCGTGCTAGTGAAGCATCTAGGCCCCATTGTTGATTTTGGTAATTGATGACAAGTGCTAATTGTGGACTAACCATTGTGTTTGAGTATATGCAAAAAGAAGTTAGGTCCACATGCCAAGGAGAATGACCACCAATTAAATTTGATGGCGAAAAGCTATGGAGCGAGGACGAACAAATTAGTGCTTTGCTCAAATGATCGAGGTGAAGGGCGATCTAGGGTAAGCTAGTTTTTTCTTTTAGCATTGCCCTACTATCAAGAGGGGTGGTAACCTTGGCGAAGAAGTGATCAAATTGCCGCACTAGGTCATGCATGCTTGGTCCATCTATTTTCCTTGATCTTTGTTGCTCAGCGGTCTGAACAGGCTGTCCCAACCGGTCAGACCGGCCTCATCCAGAACATCCTAGGGAGTTCTAATGGGGGTGCTCGGTCGGACCGGCTCGATCCAGAACCGATAGGGAGTTCTAGTGGGAGTGGCGATCGGACCGCCTTCCCCACCCGGTCGAACCGGCTCGATCCAGTACCAACAGGGAGTTCTAGTGGGGGTGGCGGTCGGACCGCCTCCCCCCACCCAGTCGGACCGGCCGCGTCTAGTACCGACAGTGCAAATGAGATAGGGTGCCGGTCGGACCAGCGCTTCACCTGCGGTCGGACCTGCTGGTACTTCTTCTGAGCAAAAGAGTGCATTTAATGCACCTCAACGGCTAGTTTTTGAGCTGTTGAATTTGAACCCGATCGGACCGATCCTTTGCCTGCGGTCGGACCAGGAATGACCTGAGTTGGGGGATTTCGCCCCCAATGGCTAGTTTTTGAGGGAGGGGCTATAAATACCCCTCCACTAGCAACAAGAAGGCTCTCTTGGCACTCCATTGACTTCATTTGAGCTCTTTCTTGTCTCCTCTTACTCTTTGAGCTTTCTCTCTTCATTTATGAGTGATTGAGGATTGTTGTAGCCAAGCCAAGTGCATTGTATCATTGTTTTAGCTAGTGTGGCACTTGATCATCTCCTAGCCAGTGTTGCTACTTGTTACTCTTGGAGGTTGCCGCCTCTTAGACGGCTTGGTGTAGTTCTGGTGACTTCTCTAAGAAGATTGTGAAGGAAGCTCGGGTGATTTGTAAGTGGTTCGGAGCTCACCACCTTCGGAGTGAAGGAAGAGCTACCTCTAGTGATCGAGGCTTGTGGAGACTACTTCGAGGCCGGCTCCCGACCTTGCCCATCCCTTGATAAGGGATTAGGAGGCTTGGTGGTTTGAGCGGTGAAGTTGGGCTCACCTCAACGGGGAGTAGGAAACCGGCAAGTTTCTGAATCTCGGGTGAAAAATTTCTTGTCTCTTATCCATTTACTTATTGCATTTAAAATTCTTACAATTTACATTCATAGAGACTACTTGAGCCACTATCACCCTAGGATTGCAAAACATAACCTAGGAGTATATCTTAGTTTGATCCCTATCAAACCCATCAACCTAGGTTAGTCAATTGAAGGGGGCAATTAATTTTTAATCGCCTATTCACCTCCCTCTAGTCGACATCTTGATCCTACAAGTGGTATCAGAGTTTGGTCTCTTTTGATTGGGTTTAACCGCCTAGAGAGAAAAGATATCGGAAGAAGTTAGAAATGTTGGCAAAGTCCCTCAATTCAATGGTACAAATTATTCCACTTGGAAAATTAAAATGTCTACTTACCTCAAAGCCATGAGCTTTGGGATTTGGAAAATTGTGAATGAAGGTGGTGTTATGGGACTCAATGATGGAGAACCAACTCAACTTGAACAACTCAATGCTCAAGCCATGAATGCCCTATTCAATGCATTAAGTCAAGAAGAATTTGATAGAGTGAGCAATCTTGAGACGGCATATGAGATTTGGAACAAGTTGAGAGATATTCATGAGGGGACTAGTGAGTACAAGGATGCCAAGCTTCACTTTCTCAAGGTCAAGTATGAGACTTTTGCCATGCTACCCGATGAGAGTGTCAATGACATGTATGGAAGGCTCAACATGATTGTGAATGAGATCAAGGGGCTTGGAGGATACTACACCGACCTTAAAGTAGCCCAAAAGATGCTTAGAGCTCTACCTGCCAAGTATGAGACTCTTGTCACTCTCCTCATTAACTCGAACATGTCAAGGATGACCCCCGCCGCTCTCTTGGGGAAGATCAACACCAATGACATGTACAAGGCTAAGAAGCAAAAATTGGAAGAAGCCTCTCCAACAAGCAAGAAGACAATTACCCTCAAAACCGAAGTTGAAGAGAAGGGCAAGTCAAGGGTAGAAGAAGACAAGAGTGATGACTTGGATGATGAGATAGCTCTTCTAGCCAAGAGATTCAATGAGTTGTTAGGAAGAAGAGGAAAAGGAAATGACTCCAACTCATATAGAAGAAGAGGTAGAAGAGGCTCACACAAGAGAAGTGTGGGAAATTTGAGGTGCTTTGAGTGTTTGGAGAACGGACACTTTGCCTCAAATTGTCCCAACAAGGAAAAGGAGGAAGACAAGTCATCAAACAAGAAGAGTGGGAAAGAAAAGCTCTTCAAAAAGCTCAAGAAGAAGGGAAAGAAGATTGAAGCTTTCTTCGGGGAATGGAACTCAAATGATGAGAGCTCCGAAGCTCAATCTTCCTCCTCCGATGATAGTGATGAAGAGAAGGCCACCAAAAGGAAGAGCATGGCTGAAGTTACAATCAAGGAGGCTCCATCACTCTTCTCTCCATTTTGCCTTATGGCAAAAGGCTCCACCAAGGTAATTTCTAGTAATGAGAGTGAGAGTGATGATGATGATCCTTCTTATGATGAGCTTGTTGCTATGTTTAGAGAGCTCCATGCTTATAATGAAAAGGAGTTTATCAAGTTCAAGACTCTAAAGAAGGAACATGCCTCTTTAGTGGACTTGCATGAGGAGCTAAAAATTTCTCATGAGAAATTAACCACTTCTCATGAGAAACTTAAGTTAGCTCATGATGCTCTCCTTTTCACTACAAGACATGAAGCTCAGATAGATGTTGGCATAACATGTAATTTAATTGTTGATGATGATTTATGTTCACATGATCATGTCATATCTACTTCTAGCATATCTACTTCTTGTTATGATATTATGGATATGCCTAGCTCTAGCTCTTGTGCTTCTATGTGTAATTCTTTGCTTATTGTGGAGAATAATGAGTCCAAGGAGCAAGTGGCCAAGCTCAATAAGAGTTTGGAAAGGCGCTTCAAGGGTAAGAACACTCTTGATAAAATCTTGAGTGAGCAATAATATGTCCTCAACAAGGAAGGACTTGGATTTGTTCCTAAGAAGAGTAAAAAGCCCACATACCGTTCCACCAAGTTTGTCAAGAGCAATGGCAAGTATTGCCAAAAGTGCCGGGAGGTTGGGCATGTGGTAAGTGAGTGCCTCGGTGGTAAGCCTGCCAAGACTTGTGTGTTTGATTCTCATTACATGCTTAGGAAGGCTCACAATGGTTCCATATATGCTAAGTATATTGGCACTCCTATACTAGGTGGTAAAAAGAATGCCATTTGGGTGCCCAAAGCCTTGATCTCTAATCTCCAAGGTCCCAAACAAGTTTGGGTACCTAAACATGTTTGATCTTCTTTTGTAGGTGAACTAACACACCGGTGGAAGCCATTGGGTGCTAGATAGCGGGTGCACCCAACACATGACCGGTGATAGAAAGATATTCACCACATTTGAAGTGGGCAACAAAGAACAAGAAAGAGTCACCTTTGGTGATAATAGCAAAGGAAAGATAATTGGGTTAGGTAAAATAGCCATCTCCAATGACTTTTCAATTTCAAATGTATCTCTTGTTGAATCATTAAATTTCAATTTGCTTTCGGTTGCTCAAATTTGTGATGTTGGTCTCTTTTGCACATTTAATCCGAAAGAAGTTATTGTGACTAGTCTTGAAAATAATTCTTGTGTTTTCAAAGACTTTTGGTTTGGAAATCTTTATTTGATTGATTTCTCTCCTAGTGATGCAAATTTGAAAACTTGTTTGGTTGCAAATACCTCATTGGGTTAGCTTTGGCATAGGAGGCTAGCTCATGTTGGTATGAATCAACTAAGCAAACTTTCAAAACGTAATCTAGTTGTGGGCTTGAAAGATGTGAAGTTTGAGAAAGATAAATTTTGTAGTGCTTGTCAAGCCGGCAAGCAAGTTGCTTGTTCTCATCCTTCAAAGAGTATCATGTCCACTTTTAGACCTTTGGAGTTTTTGCATATGGATTTGTTTGTTCTTACTACTTACAAAAGCATTGGAGGCAATAGTCATTGTCTTATTATTGTCGATGATTTTTCGAGATTTACTTAGGTTTTCTTCTTGCATGACAAGGCTAAAACCTTCGAGATTTTCAAAAAGTTTGCAAAAAGGGCTCAAAATGAATTTAACTTCTCAATTATGAAAATTAGGAGTGATGATGGTTGCAAGTTCAAGAACACAAATATTGAAGTTTATTGTGATGATTTTGGAATCAAACATGAACTTTCCGCCACCTACTCACTCCAACAAAATGGTGTAGTAGAAAGGAAAAGTCGTACATTGATTGAATTGGTAAGAACTATGCTTGATGAGTATTGTGTCTTCGACTCCTTTTGGGCGGAGGCAATAAACATCGCTTGCCATGCCACAAATCGGCTTTATTTACATCGTCTCTTGAAAAAGACTTCCTATGAACTACTTATAGGGAGGAAGCCTAATGTTAGTTACTTTCGAGTTTTTGAGTGCAAGTGTTATATTTATCGAAAGGGTGTGTAACTAACCAAATTTAAAAGTCGATGTGATGAAGGGTTTCTTCTAGGTTATGCCTCCCATAGCAAGGCATACCGTGTCTACAACAAGAACAAAGGTATAGTGGAAGAAATCGCCGACGTTCAATTTGATGAAACTAATGGCTCCCAAGAGGGGCACGAGAATTTGGATGATATAGGTGATAAAGGCTTGATGAGAGCTATGAAAAATATGTCAATAGGTGACATCAAGTCGGCTGAAAATGATGAGAAGCCTCCATCCTCCACTCAAGTTAAACCATCTACTTCCGCTACGCCAACTCAAGCTCAAAGTGATGTGGAGGACAAGAATGGAGATGAACCATCTATGCCACCAAAAATCAACAATGCCCTCTCCAAGGATCACCCTGTTGATCAAATCTTGGGGGATATGCGTAAGGGTATTCAAACTAGATCTCGTGTCGCTTCTATTTGTAAATATTACTCGTTTGTTTCTTGTCTTAAGCCAAAACATGTAGATGAAACTCTTCAAGATACGGATTGGGTGAATGCAATGCATGAAGAGCTCAACAACTTTGTAAGAAACAAAGTGTGGACTTTAGTTGAATGACCCAAGAACCACAATGTCATATGGACAAAGTGGGTTTTTAGGAACAAGCAATACGAGAACGGGTTGGTGGTTAGGAACAAAGCAAGATTGGTGGCACAAGGCTTCACTCAAGTCGAAAGTTTGGATTTTGGTGAAACTTTTGCCCCGTGGCAAGACTTGAAGCCATTCGCATCCTTCTTGCATTTGCATCATGCTTTGATATAAAACTCTTTCAAATGGATGTGAAAAATGTTTTTCTAAATGAAGAAATTGCCGAACTTATCTTTGTTGAACAACCTCCTGGTTTTGAGGATCCTAAATATTCTAATCATGTTTATAAACTCTCAAAGGCTCTCTATGGCTTGAAACAAGCTCCTAGAGCTTGGTATGAAAGATTGAGAGATTTTCTTCTTTTAAAAGGTTTCAAAATTGGAAAAGTTGACACTACCCTTTTTACTAAAATCATTGGTGATGATTTCTTTGTGTGTCAAATTTATGTGGATGATATTATTTTCGGTTCCACTAATGAGTTGTTTTGCAAAGAATTTGGTGACATGATGTTTAAGGAGTTTGAGATGTCCATGATTGGAGAATTGAGTTTCTTTCTTAGACTCCAAATCAAGCAACTCAAGGATGGGACCTTCGTGAGCCAAAGCAAGTACATCAAGGATCTACTCAAAAGATTTGGTTTGAAAGATGCGAAACCCATAAAGACTCCGATGACAATAAATGGCCATCTTGATCTTGATGAGGGAGCTAAACCGGTAGACTTAAAGCTTTATCGTTCTATAATAGGTAGTTTGCTTTACCTTACCGCATCTAGGCTAGATATTATGTTTAGTGTTTGCATGTGTGCATATTTTCAAGCGGCTCCTAGTGGCCGTGAAAAGGATTTTAAGATATTTAAAGCATTTCTCTACTTTTGACTTGTAGTACCCAAAAGGTGCTAAATTCAAGCTTGTTGGCTATTCCGACTCAGATTATGCCGGTTGCAAAATGGATAGAAAAAGCACATCTGGTAGTTGCCAAATGCTTGGTAGATCCCTTGTGTCATGATTATCCAAGAAATAAAATTCCGTAGCTCTCTCTACTGCTGAGGCTGAATATGTTTCGGCGGGTAGTTGTTGTGCTCAACTCTTTTGGATGAGACGAACCATGTTGGACTATGGCATAAACTTCACAAATATTCCTCTCCTCTGTGATAATGATAGTGCCATCAAAATTGCCAATAATCCCGTCTGTCGGAGGATTAAACCTCGACGGCGGGAAGTCGGGAGACCCCCCTTTTGAGATTCGGCCAGGGGAGTAGTTCTCAGGCGAAGCCGGCTTTGGGTGGAAGAAGATGAATCAGCGCTCGGGACAGAAGCAGAGGGGCCCGAGCTGGAGACAGAAAGATCCGGACCGTCCTAATCGGGTCCGGACCGTCCGATCTGTCGTGACCACGCGGGAGATAGATCGACAGTCCGAAAGGCGAAGAACCGCGGCGCACGGAAGAGACGGGGGGATTTATACAGGTTCGGGCCGCCGGAGCGTAATACCCTACTCCTGTGTTTTGGACTATGAGAGAGAGAGAGATGAATGTGGAGCAGAGTTTACAAGGAGGACCCCGGGAGCTCGGAAGCTCACCGGGAACCCGGAGGTGGCGTCGGTCGTTCTACCAGTGACCGTACTCGAGGAAGGAGAAGGAGATCTCTGTTGTCTAAGGCCGGAGCTTGAGCTGCCTTCCTTCGTCTACGGCATGGATCCTCCTTTATAGAGCCCAGGGGAGTCCACAGCGCCGAGCTTGCATATGCGCAGAGAGAGAGAGAGGGAGATTCTGGAGAGTTCTCCGGTCCTCCCCTCCACCTGCGATGCCCATGCCGGAGTTGGAGGAATGTCCCGTCACCCCCGTCCGTCTGCAAGCCTGTGCCGGAGGTCGGTGGAGCGTCTGGCCGCTCACCTCCCCGCCTGCTGTGCCCACGCCGGAGCAGGTATGCAGCGGGCGGTAGAGCGGTGAGGATGTGATGGGGCGTCTGGTCATCTGGTCGACGGAGCGGGGAGACGTGACGGCGCACGCCTCAAGTCAAAAGGCTCTGACTGTGAACGGTGATTGCACAGTGAAAGGAGCCTCCGTAGTCAAAAAAGGTTCTGACTGTACAGGAGCGGGCGACAGGCGTGTCTTGTCGCCTCATCGTTAATGTGGGTAGTTGGTCAACCGGTGCCGTCTACTGAAGAAGCCGATCCAGGAGAGCCACTCGGGAGAAGCCGTAGCCGATCAACTCGGGAGGTGCCGATCCCGCCAGGGGGAAGCCGATGCCGATCGCCTCAGTCGGGAGAAGCCGAGTCCCCCGTCGGCACCCGGGACTCGGGACCGAGGCAGTCGGCACCCAGGGCCCAGGGCCGGGGCAGTCGGCTCCCGGAACCGGGGGCCAGTCGGGGGAGAACAACTCGGGACCGGGTGGTTCCCGGGCTCTAGGTTCTTAGCTGGAGAATAACCGTAGTCGGCTATCACTGGTGTAGATTGTGGACCCTGGTGGAACTGACGTGGCTGAAGACCCCCGCGTCCCCAGGGCATGTGGGACCCCCTGTCCTATTTCGCCTACAGTGGCCCCTGGCCCTGTTGCTCGGCCGGGATCAGCCCCAGGCAGGAACAGGGCCATGTCTTGTAGAAACGAGGGGACGCGGGGTGCATTTGGTTCGCCGTGAACTGGTGAAGTTTGATGACTTGTTGCGTAGTCTGGATATGTGGTCGGGAATAAATATGGGCGATATGTGCCCGGGACCCGGGGCCCGGACGGAAACATGGAAGATATGTGCCTGGGAACCGTGGCCCGGGACGGAAATATGGAAGATATGTAGAAGATATGTGCTGAGGAAGCCGTGGTGGTTCGCGAGGAGGCGCGGGAAGTCATGGCCGAGATCGCTGCCCCCGAGGCAGGGTTCCTCGACAGCGGCGAGCACCTTGTGGCGCCGATGGCCGATGAAGGCGGCAGTTTTCTACTCAATCTGCCATGGCTGTCTTCTAGGCCCGGGGGCTCTCCATGCCCCCGAGCGCGGCCGACCCGGGGAGCGCTGCGAGGCCACGGGAAAGGGCTGGTTTGACAGGAGACGACATCAGGTGGCAGATTGCCACGTTCACCCGCGCCGTCGCCGAGCGTAGTGGTGAGCATGGGGGTCGCGGCGGCCATGCCAGAGCGGGCCGTCACGGAACCTGCTGATGTCCCCACTACCGAGGAAGATCGGGAAGCCGGGGTAATGTGGCCCATGAATGCGCCTCGGGACCGACGTGCGGGCGGTCGCCGCGTGGCGTCCGGGGAGGATGCGCCTGGGACCGGGTACTTGGTGGGAAACGGCGGGGCCCCTATTTTGCTGAAGTAAATGGCGATGCGGCAGCTTACCGCCCGTAGGGTTATTACCGAGGTATTTGCGCCGACCTGCCGGCTGGAGATCGAGGCAGCGGAGAGGTGCGTCGTCCGATTGGAAGCCACCTTCAGATCCGCAGCCGTCGAGGTCTCCCGCGCCTGGTTCGAGATGAGGGCGCGGGGGAGAGGAAGACTCTCCCGGAAGGAGCGCGTCCAGGCTTGCGAGGCCGGCTCATGACCCGGGAGTATGAGACCGCCGCACGCGAGGAAACCTCGGCGATCCCGGACGTTGCTTATGTCCGCTGCTGTTGGTTTCTTGTCGCCCCGGGCCCGGGAACGCCGCGTAGCAGGCGCCGCCCGACGCCGGGCGCCAGCTACCTTGGACGGCCGTGGCGCCTAAGTCCGTCTTCCGGGCCCGGGCGTGGCCGCCTGCCCCCGGAAGCCTAGTCCCCGGGGGCAGCGAGCGCGATGGCGACGCAGCAGCTCGCCACCCGCACCGTCGCCACCGAGATCTTCGTGGCGACCCGCTGGCCGGAGATCGCCCCTGCCAGCAGAGAGGCGCGTCGTCTGATCGGAGGCCGCCACCCGAATCTGCCGTCGACGTACCTTCCCGTCAACCTGGTCGAGATGGAGTGTGCGGGAGGAAGGAAATATTATCCCGGGAGGAGCGCGCCTGGGTCAAAGCGGCCGGGCTCGCTTCTCGGGGGTGTGAGTCGTCGCCGCGCGCGAGAAACCGTGGCGGTTCGCGAGGGGGCGCGGGAAGCCGTGGCCGAGATCGCTGCCGGAAGGGCTCCAGGGTATGGGTTGGTTCCCGACTTTGTCTTGGAGCGTCTTGTGGAGCCGATGCCTGATGAAGAGTCTTCCTGTCGCCACCCGGGGTCCGGTCCGAAGAAGGCCAGGGACGTCCTCGTGCGACGGTATCTCCGGGTGCGAGCATCTGGTGGAGCCGATGACCGACGAAGAGGCCGGGGACGACGCCGGTTTCTCTCCTGACACATGCGCGCCGCCTTCCGGCCCGAGCCCTCCATGCCCGAGCGTCCCCTTCTGACGTCGCCCCGGGGTCGGTCTAAGTACACAGGTGACTCCCCCCGTACAGTGACCTCCTCGGCGTCGCTGTGTTGCTTCTACCGCTTGCGCCTCATTTTGCCTGTCTTGTACAAAGAGAGATGTTTGCATCTATATATGAATCATGTTTTATATTTTCGTACCTTGGTTTATTGTGTTGTTCGGGGTTGCTTGTATCCGGGCCCCGTGTCGGGAACGCCGAGTAAAGGGCGCCATCCGCACAGCGAGAGCCTGCAGCCGCGAACAACCGTGCTGCCTAGGCCCCTGCCCGGCCCTGGTACGACGCTGCCGGGAGCTCGGTTCCCAGGGGCAGCGAACGCGACGGTTGCCCGCCCGGCAGGCTGTATATACAAACGGGGGAAGAATACAAATTGAGTGATAGTAGAGTCAGCTAAAGTAAAAGTATCTGATATTGAGAAGGGCGTCTTGCTTCTACGAGCACAATCCTGGGACGGGAGTTGCTCGCCCGGGAACGCGAGCATCGACCATTTCAAGGCTCGCGTATCGGACGACCGCGCCTCCTCTAAAGTGAAACCGGGCACTTGGGACATGGGCGCTACGGCGGTTGGCTCGACCTCTTCCGTCCTCCGGGTCCGGGGGTCCTTCGTGCCCCGGGAGCCACGAGGACAGGCCGCTCGAACCGTCCCAGGGGTCGCCGGCCAGCGTAGCACCCGGCGCCTTGGACTGGTGGTCAGCCGAGGAACTGGCTTGACCAGACACCGCAGCCCGCCCGGGAATCTACTGGCCCGACGGGAGGATCCTGCCCGAGACCCCGGGGAATCGACGGTGTTCGGGGACGGTCCATGAACCGGCACACAGGCCTTGGCTAAGGGGTGCGCTAGCCGGTGGACCCCCGGCCTCGGTCGAGATTTTGGAGAGCCTGCCTGATCCCTGCAAAAAAAAGGAAACAACCAAGTGACAGGTCTATCCGGATGTGACACGCGAACGTCGATCCCTAAAGGCCGGAGCCAACACATGACTGGGGAGTTGAAAGTGTTGATTATGTACGACGTGGGGAGGCCCGCCCTCCGATAGCACCCGGGCGCCTCGGGCTGGTATTGGGAAGGGGGGGGGGGGGGGGGGGGGGGGGGGGGGTCGGGGGGGAGGGGGGGGGGGGGGGGAGGGGGGTCCGGGTCCGCCCCGGATTAAACCGGCACAACGGCGGGGCTAGGCCCGAGACCCGGGGGACCGGACGGCGCCCGGGGCAGCAGTCCAACGGCCCGGCCACCAAGCCCAGTCGACATCGGGCGTGGCCCCGGCCCGGGATGCAACTACGGACCATCCGATGTTCCCGGGCTGGAGGAGCGACTTGGAAACGCGTGTACGGGGGAACCGGCCCGGGGCTTACATTTCCCCGGGGTTCCGGGCTTGAGTTGGGGGACGATTTCCCGGGTTGCCCTCGCCTGGGTGTGGGTGTCGGGGTTATCGGCTCCCCGTTGAGGTTGTCCCGGACGCCACGTTCCTAGGCTCACCTCGACTTGGCGAGCTGCCCTGGTTCGGGCCCCATGGTGTCGGGCCCCCGAAGGCGGATCCGGCCACGCGCTTATGGTGCGAGGGGCCCCGGGGACCCGGGGGCCTGACTGGAATATGGTACCGGATCCGGAGTCCGGGCTTGGAAGTACGGGGACGACTTCGCCGGACTTGCTCTCGCCTAGGCGAGCTGTCCGGGTTATTGCGCCCCGTTGAGGTTGTCCCGGACGCACGTTCCTAGGCTCCACTCGCCTTGGCGAGGCTGCCCTGGTTCGGGCCCAGGTGTCGGGGTGCCCCGAAGGTGGATCCCGGGCCACGCGCTTATGGTGCGAGGGGCCCAGGGACCGGGGGCCTGACTAGAATATGGTGTGATATTGTGCCGGGATCCGGCGTCCCGGTCTCGGATATGAAACGGGACCCGGGGTCCGGGCTTGGAATGCTCTGGGTGTCGCGCCCCTAGCGCACAACTGCCTCGGCGATGTTGCCCGAACACTGCTTTCTGGTTCAGGCCCCCAGAGTTGGTCTCGGGAGATTGCCCCGGAGTTTGGTGTCGAGTTTCGGACCGTTCCGTTCCGGAATCGGACCGTCCTAACCCCCCGACGATCGACCGTCCTCTTAGGGGTCGGACCGTCCCGAGCACAGTTGCAATCGGGCTCAGTCTGCTACTCGCTCCGGACGGAACTTCTCGAGATGGCGTGAAACAAGGGATTTGGGAGTCGAAAATTATGCTTGAAATATCATGAGGTGACACCATGTGCTGCGGCCCCGGCCAGCGCTGAGACTAGGAAGAGTCCGGCGCTGGCCCGATGCCCCACCAACCCACTTACAAAATGCGCCTATGGATAAAAGCTTGCGAAGATGCTCGATGTTCCAGGGTTGGGAAGCGGGTCGTCCCATCCTCCTGGACCAGTCTTTTAGACCGAGCCCGGCCGGGGAACACCGATCACCAGGAAGGGGCTTCCCACATGGGGGAAAGTTTATTCCTTCCGGCACGCGTTGAGAACACGGCGGAGGACTAGGTCCCGACCTGGAGTGACCGGGCCCGGACCTTACGCTGGTGATAAAAGCGTTTAAGGCACTGCTGGTAAGACGAGCGCGCCGAAGCGAGGCGCCGCCGCCTTCGCTCCTCGAGGAAGTCGAGGTTGTTGAGGTACATGCTGTTGTGGCCGGGGTCGTCGCAGGCAAGAACCTGTAGTGAAGTAAACGCTCTACCCCGGGGAGAGCCGAAGGTCAGCCCGACGGTGGCAGCACAGCTTCGGCCCCGTACACCAGGAAGTAAGGGGTCTCCCCGTGGCCCGGCTTGGCGTGGTACGGTTCGCCCAGAGCGCGGCCGGAAGTTCGTCGATCCACTTTGACGCCATGCTTTTTGAGCTCGTTGTAGGATCTAGTCTTGAGGCCCCCGCAGGATCTCGGCATTTTGCCTCCGCTCGCTGCCCATTGCTAGCCGGAGATGGGCAGGGGAGGCGAAGCAGAGCTTGATGCCGACGTCGGGAGCAGTAACTCGCCCGAAGAGCTCAGCTCTGCCGTGTGGGAACTGCGTGCCGTTGTCGGTGATGATCGGCGGTTAGGGATTCCGAAGCGACGCTGGTGATCCCCCGGATGAACTTGAGCGCCGAATGCTTTGTTCGATATTGATCACGGGGAATGCCTCCGGCACTTGGTGAACTTGTCGATGGCGACATATAGAATGTTGATAACCCCGGCTGCACGGGGAAGGGCCGAGGATATCGAGTCCCCGACCGCGAAGGGCCAGGCAGGGGGATCACCTGGAGGGCTTGTGCCGGCTGGTGATCTGTTTAGCATGAAATTGGCAGGCGCGGCCAGCGGCCGGAAAAGGTCGAAGGGCGTCCTGCAAAGCCGTGGGCCAATAAAATCCTTGCGGAAAGCCTTACCGACCAGGGATCGAAATGCGGCGTGATTGCCAATTCTCTTCGTGGATGTCGGTGAGGATCTTGGCGCCGGTTTCACGCGGAATGCACTTGAGCAGTGACACCGTTGGCGCCGCGTCGGTCAGAGGTCCTTTATCATGCACGTTAGCGTTTAGACAAAGCGGGCGATACCTTTCTGGTTCGCGTCGTCTTCGGGGAGATGCGCTCGAAGGAGATATGGCCCGGATTTTCATCCATCCTGGAAGGCACGCAGGGTAGGCCGGCGCAGGAATCAATCCTGGGACCGGAAGCGCGTGTCTGGTTCGGTCGCGTCGGGGCGGGGACGGCCCCGAGATCCGGGTGGAGCGCGCCGAGGGAGCCTCGAGGGCTTTTTTCCCCTGGGGGAAGACCCCGAGGGGACGGTGTGCCTGCGAGGAAGCCAGTCTTGAGAGCTCGTCGGCGGCGAGGTTGCGACAGCGAGGGACGTGGCGAAGCCTGAGGTCGTCGAAACTGGCGCTCGACTTCCGACCTTCGTCACATACGCGGCCATTGGGGATCCAATGTCTGGTACTACTCCGGTACACGCTGGTTGATATCGACGAGCTCGAGTCGGCTTGCGCGCACAAACCGGCGCACCCCGAGGGCGATCAAGCGGCCCGGCGGCTGCGCGAGAAGGCCCTCGTACTCGGCCATGTGTGGTGGCTCCGAAATTGAGGTGGAGAGAAGCGGAACTCATCCTCTGGCGGGCGATACAAGGCGACTCCGGCCCCGGGCCTGGGCGGGAGGCTGCCGGGCGCAGAGCCGTCGAAGTTATTGTCCAGCAAGAGGTGCAGCTCGGGGCCCGGCTCGGGGACGGGGTGCGTCGTCGAAGAGGGATCCGGCTTCGGGCCCCGCGTCCATTCCGCGAGGAAGTTGCCAGGACTTGGCTCTTGATGGATATGGCGGCGGCCTGGATATGTGCGAGGTCGAACTCGCGAGTTCGACGCCCACTTGGCCACCGGCCTGTTTCCCCCTCCCGTTATGCAATATTTGCCGAGGGGGGAAGGAGGTGCCGACCGATACCTTGTGCGCGCTGGGAAGTATGGCGGAGCCTTCCTGGACGCGACGAGACGGCGTAAGACTTTTTTGCGCCTGAGGATAGCGTGATTTGGCCATCGCGAGTACTTCGTGACGAAGTACCCGGCCTCCGCTGCGTCTCCCGGGAAAAATAATTAATTATCCCGGCCTGGCAGGGCGGGAGCTCGGGCTCGCTCCTTGGGAGGGGGGAATTCTGCACTAGAGCACACGTGGGCCGGACCCCTGCGATGCCCCGGGTGCGCTTGGTAGTAAGGGCGCTCGGACGAGAGCGCCGCGCTCACCCACTTGCAGGGTGCCACGATGTAGAGCAACAAGGCTCGTCTGGCGACCGCGCACAAGGACAGGGGGCGTATTAATACTCTTGACTCTGTCGAGGGCTTGATTGGCCTCCTCCGTCACGCAAAACCCGTGCTCTGAGAAAGCTTGACAAGAGGGAGGGCGCTCCCATAGCCTGGGATATGAAGGCGAACGAGTGCGGCCCCGACCCGGTCAACCTTTTGGGCTCCGAGCCTGGTCGAGAGACGCATACGGTCGATGGCCGCATCTTTTCGGGTTCACTTTAATGCCGCGGCTGGACACAAGGAACCCGAGGAGCTTGCTGGCCGGACCCGAAGGCACTTGTCCGGGTTCAGCCATCCTCGTGCATCGAAGGTTGCTAAAGTCTCGGCCAGGTCCGTGGAGCAGAGCTGGCACACGGTCGCTTGCGATTCAGCACCCCAACGCAACAGTAGGCTCCATGTTGCGGCCTAGCTGTGGTTAAAGTTCCGGACGGCCGCGTTGGAAAATAGACAGCATCTTCAACCCAAAAGGCATGCAACATAACAATAAGCCCCTGGGGTATGAAAGAAAGTTTTTTCCTTAATCTCCTCTGCCATGCGGATTTGATGTACCTGCAATAAGCATCAAGGAAACAAAAAGTCGACCCCGCGGTGTGAGTCCGAGCTATCTGATCTATGTGCGTGGCGAGGGAATGGATTCCTTTGGGCATAGCCTTGTTGAGGTCGGTGTAGTCTACGCACATTACGCAGCTTCCGTTAGACTTGGGACGACGACTGGGTTTAGCCAGCCACTGCCGGGTGGAGTGACCTCGCGGACGAAGCCGGCCGCAAGAAGCTTATCGATCTCCTGCGGATGAAGGCTTGGCGCTCGGGGGCCTCCTATCGTGCCTTCTGCCGTACTGGGCGTAGCGTCGCTGCGGACGGCCAAGCGTGCTCTATCACCTCCTGGGGACCCCGGGCATGTCCGACGGTTTGCCAGGCCGAAGACGTCGGAATTGCCCGAAGGAAGGGCGATGAGCGCGCTTTCCTATTTTCGTCCAGGATCGCCATTCCTAAACGGTCGGGAGGGTCGTCGCCAGAGGGCGACTTACTGATGGCGTCGACCGTCGCTGGCGCGGTGCGCGCCTTGGGGCGCATGGGATAGCGGGTCGCGCGCCCGCCGGTCGGGAGCTGTGGGGTGATGTGCCGCGCGCTGCTTGCGCATGAAGAGGGCGGCTTCACTCCCTGAGACAGTTGATCGGGCCGGGGCTCGGGAGCTTCATCGTCGGTACGCGTAGTGGTAACCAGCCATGAACTTTACAAGGCGGGGCGCCTAAGCACCGCGTTGTTGGGATTGCATCTCGGCGACGTGAAGATGACGCGCTCGGTGCAGAAGATTGTACGGTCACCGAAGGTGAGGCAACGAACCTGGCCAAGAGGCAAGTAGGCCCTTAGTAATCCCATAACTGGCAACGAGGGCACGAGCTTGTCCGGGCCTTGAGCTTCTCGAAGACTTCGGGGGAAGGATGTTCGGGCGGCAACCCCTCGCGAGGAGCGACCCCACTTAACGTTACATATGGTGGGGGACAGTCAGGGAGAGCTGCCTTCCCCGGTACACGGCCGGATGGTCGGCAGGGCCAAGGTGATACGGGGTGACCGACCACTTCAGTTGCGAGACGCGCTGGCCGGTGGCGGCAACAGCTCGGCCTCATCTTGAAGCCACGGCCGCGAGGAGTGAGCGGCGCCCACCGTGAGGGTGGCGACGATATGCTCCCGGGTTCTTGGAACTCGAGAGGCTTTTTTTGCATCGGGAGCGGGTTTGGTCTGCCGCCGTCCTGCTGGTTTTTCTGGTGCGCCCGCCAGGTTCTGGACGGCGTGGCACTCCGTGAGGTCGTGCTGGTCTAGCTTCGTGGACGGAGCAACTCCCGGCCGCGCCGGTGGGGGGCTCGCGTGGCTTTGGCCCTTGCCGCCGTTGTCTCCCGAGTGGGTCATGTCGCACGGGGGGCCGCTCGTCGCCGCCAAGGCGAAGTTCCCGTCCGCCTCCTTCTGGCGCTTCCCCTCCTGTCCCGAGCGTGACGCGAACGTGAGGACTGGGGCCCTCACTGGGTCCCTGGCCGGAGTCCTCGGGACGTGGTTTTCCATGCGAGCCTCCTTTGAAGGCGCAAACGGTCGGCGAGGCCGAACAGTCAGCGTGGTTGTTTGGACGTCGTGGGTGCCAACTTCGAGCAATGTGCTGGTCCGCGCAGCCCGAGGGAATTAACGCGTGGATGACCGCGTGCGGGGCAATTGTGAGGGATGGATTACATAGACCTTAGCTGAAGCGTTGCAGAAAACGCCTCAGCGTTCGTCCCAGCTTTGCACGTAGGCATGGAGGTCGCTCGGTGGCCGGGGCGCGGGCAGGTGCCTGGAAGTTTGGCTACGAACTGGTGGCCAAGACCTGCACAGCGGATGGATCCCAGGGCGGGAGGTTCATCAATCCAGGACCGAGCCGGGCTTGAGGGCGACGGGAAGTAATTCGCCATTACCCTCTCTGTCGCCGCCGCCGCGCCTGGATGGGTGGTATAAGATCTGCAAGAACTCCGCAGGGTCGACGGGCCGGTCGTATTTCTCCTGGCTAATGTTTTGGCGGAACCTGGCGGCAAAGGACATGCGAGACCGGAGAGCGAAACAGCCCGAGCCGCATCATGCGTGGGCTCGGGTCGATGGATAACGGGGACTCCGTCGGCCAAGTTGGAGCTGGAGGCTGGCCTCGGAGTGCTTGGCGGCGTCAGTGCGCCGTTCGGCCGCTGTCGCTCCAATGTGACCGGGCGTCCCTTGGTTCCCGATCGGTTTTAAACCGGGTACGGAGATCGCAGGGTTTTGTTTGGCCCGGCGCGAAGCGAGGTGGAGTGTCCCGGGCTGGTTTCCGTCGGGGCAGTAGGCGGCTCGCACTAGAAGCGTGCGGCCGGTGTTTGCCTGCTGTCTTGGCGACCCGCGATGGCGCGTTATCAGGTTGGAGACCTCGTCAGCTGCCGCTCCGGCTCCCCGGTAAAACTGGGGGGTGGGGCAGGAGGGCTCCTGCTGCGAGGAGGTCCTTGCGGCGTCGCCTGTCTGGAGTAGAGTTCACGGCGGCGGTGGTGCGGCGCGCGTGGGTGCGGCGCGCCTGTTCGCGCTCATGGACGAAGCCGGGCAGACCCGGCGGGAGCACTGCCGGCCCTCTGCAAGGGTAAGGGCCGAGGCTGCGGGACTGGCCGTGCGGGGGCACGCTGGTCCGTCGGGTACGGGCCTGCGTGCCTCGGTGAAGATAAGGGGGAT